>AWOL01S0034936.1:10123-32992 GCA_000715115.1 Nicotiana otophora
ATAGAATCTGGTCTCGCAGGGAGAGCATAGAAACGGGCCTGACCACCCCCTGATCTGCCTCTCCCTCTAGGGCGACCCCTAGCTGACTGACCTCCACCCCGAGCTGACTGGGCGGGTGGTAAGGTAACTGGTGCTGTAGTCGGAGGCTGACTCCTCTGCTGAGATAGACCTCCATGACGACGAGGACACTGCCTCCACATATGCCCAAGCTCCCCACATTCAAAACAACTCCCTGGTGCTGGTGGCAGAAACTAAAGGGAACCCCTAGCATCGGGATGACTGGTAGAAGAACCTGGCATGGAAGAGCCCTGAACAGGTGGAGCACGGGACAAACTCTGAACTGGAAGGGCACTAAGTGATGAGTGGACCTGATGAGAACTGTGAGAACCTTGGCCAGATGATGCACCCCGATGAAATGGCTGAGCTGACTGAGCCTGCCTGAAATGGCGGCCTCTACCGTGCTGGAACTGACCCCCAAAAGGAGCACCGCTGAATCCACCCTTACCACGAGGCCTCTTGGACTCTCTCTAAACCCTCTCCTGACCATGAACCATCTCAATCTATCGAGCAATGTCGACAACCTCATCAAAGGTAGCACCTGAAACCCTCTCTCTGGTCATGAGAAACTATAGCTGATAAGTGAGACCATTAATAAACCTCATGATCCTTTCCCTGTCCGTGGGAACCAACCAGATCACATGACGGGAGAACTCAGAGAACCCTATCTCATATTGTGTCACAGATATATCACCCTGGCGAAGCCGTTCAAACTGTCTGTGCAACTCCTCTCTGCGGGATCGAGGCACGAACTTCTCCAAAATGACCACGGAGAACTGCTGCCAAGTAAGGGGTGGTGCGCCAACATGCCTACGCCTCTCGTAAGTCTCCCACCATCTGACTGCATCCCCAGAAAACTGAAAGGTAGTGAATGAGACCCCACAAGTCTCCAAAATACCAGCAGTATGGAGTATCCTCTGACACCTGTTGAAAAGGTCATGAGCATCCTCTCTCTCTGTGCCACTGAAAGGGGGTGGCTGAAGTTTCCCCAACCTCTCCAACCTACGCTGATTATCCTCAGGCATAGCAGGAATCACATAATTCTGAGCAACAGCAATCGACTGGGTTGGTGGTGCCTCCGGTGTCTGAAGTCCCTAAATAACCTGCTCGGGTGTGCGAGCGACGGGAGTTTGAGTGCCTCCCCTGGCCTGAGAAGTGGCGGCGGCCGTCCAAATAGAGACCTCCTGAGCAAGGCCAGTACACGCTGTCAGAATCTGAGCTAGGGCCTCCTGAAGGCCTGGAATCACAATAGGCACAGGTGGTGCATGAGCTGGTGCATCAACAACTGGAACTTGGTCCTGATCTGGGACAACCAGTGGATCTGCAGGTACTGCCCCACCTGCTGTACGGGCTGCACCTCTGCCCCTACCACGGCCTCTTCCGCGGCCCTGGCTGGTGGTACTGGTGGCTGGCCCTCCTGACCGGTAGTACGAGTATTCAACATCTGTGAGAGAATGAAACAACATATGTTTAGTTACTAGAATCAACAGATTGACACGACAAGAATTCAAGAACGTGGAGTTTCCTAAAGGTTCTGCAGCCTCCTGAAGATAAGTACAGACGTCTCTGTACCGATCCGCAAGACTCTACTAAACCCGCTCATGACTCGTGAGACCTATGTAACCTAGGCTCTGATACCAATCTGTCACGACCCAAACTAACCTCTGTCGTGATGGCGCCTATCATGGAACTAGGAAAGCCGACTTATTTCCAAAACAAACCGATATTTTATTTCAAAGATAATTTTAAGTTTATTTAACATAGAACCTCCCTTTAAAGAGTTCAAATCAAAGAAACATAGAAGTGCGGATAAGAAAAGCCTGACATCGGGGTGTCACTAGTCATGAGCATCTACTACAATCTGTCTAACAATATCAAGGCTAACTCAGCCTGGAAAATAGCTAAATACAACTAGAGGAAGATAAGAGGGAGAAGAGCAGGGGCTGTGATCGCCAAACAGCTACCTTGCTATCTCCAAGAATAATCTGCAACCAAAACACCCAATAAGTAACAACAATAAATAAAGACTGAGCAGTAGTGACGAGCAATAAAGCACATAGCGTTAATATCATGGAATCTCAGTAAAGTACAACATGCTTTAAAAATCAGTGTTTGAATCAAATCATCTCGTTTAAACCCGGTTCCAGTAAAAATCATTTAAAGATATGTTTCCAACAGTTTTTCAAACAAAGGCTCAATGCAAAGGTGAGAAAAAATGATGAAATCATAAACAGCCTCTCGGGCAAAACATCACTCATATACAGCTCCTCGGGCAAATCTCACAGTCACTCTTGCCACTCGGGCATACCTCACAATCACTCTTGCTACTCGGGCATACCTCACAATCACTCTTGCCACTCGGGCATACCTCACAATCGCTCATGCCTCCCAGTCACTCAGCACTCGCACTCAGTAGTTACCTACACTCACTGGGGTGTGTACAAACTCCGGAGGGGCTCCTTCAGCCCAAGCGCTATAATCTACGTGGACAACTCACGTGCTCTAATAATAAAGTATGCAACAGGCGGGCAGCCCCGATCCACACTCATCCTCACAAATCAAGCCCTCGGCCTCACTCAGTCATAAATATGCTGCAGGCGGGTAGCGCCGATCCACACTCATCCTCACAAATTAGGCCCTCGGCCTCACTCAGTCATAAACCTCTCAAGCCACTCGGGCATTTTAGTAAAACAGGGCATTCGGCCCAAAATATTTATATGCATCAAAATATAGTCATAAAACCGAGTTATGCGGTAAACAAGTATAAACATGATTGATTATAGATTTTTAATCGAAAACAATGAGGATGGTAAGATACAACCTCTAAGGGTCCAAACAGCATTGGCGCAAGGCCCAAACATGGCATTCAGCCTAATTTACAGAAATTCTTTCTAAAACATATAAGTATCAAATGGTTTCAACAAATATGCAACTTTACAGTTGCTACGGGACGGACCAAGTCACAATTCCCCAATAGTGCACGCCCACACTCCCGTCACCTAGCATGTGCGTGACTTCAAATAGTAAAATGATACAAAATCCGAGGTTTCGTACCCTCAGGACTAGATTTACAGTCGTTACTTACCTCAAACCGCGAAATTCTTAATTTGCAATGTCCTTTCCTCATGAATTGGTCTCCAAACGCCTCGAATCTGGTCATAGATAATTCGTTTCAGTCAAAAAAATTCATTGGAATTAATTCTACAAGATAATAATAATTTTCCATAAATATCCGAAAATTAGCTCAATAATCGCCCGTGGGGCCCACGTCTCAGAACTCGACAAAAGTTATAAAATCCGGAAACCCATTCAACCACGAGTCTAACCATATCAACTTTACAAAATTTCGACCCCAACTCGACCCTCAAATCTTTAATTTAAACCAAGAGGGTTTTCAAATTTTTCCCAACTCAATTCACCAATTAAATGATAAAAACAACCATAGATTCGGGTACTTTAACTAATATTGAGTTAAGAACACTTACCCCATTGTTTCCTATGAAAATCACCCAAAATCGCCTCAATTCCGAGCTCCAAATCTCCAAAAAATGAAAATGGGACGAAGTCCTATTTTCAGAACTTAAACTCATTGCCCAGACTTTTCTTCTTCGCGAACGCTGTCAGTGCCTCGCATTCGCGAAGCACAAAATAACTCCCGTCCAAATTCCTCCTTCGCGAACGCAACATCACCCTCGCGTTCGCGAAGCACAAAATGCCTCTGCCTCAATGCCTTCTACGTGAATGCGTTCACCCCATCGCGAACGCGATGCTTAGTTTCCCCCTTACTACGCGAACGCGACACCCCCCTACGCGAACGCGTAGACCAATAGCCTGGGGGTCTTCGGCTGCTTCCTCTTTTCTTCGCGAACGCGTAACACCTCTTGCGTTCGTGATGCACACCCAGTCCACCCTTCACGAACGTGTGCTTCGCTTCGCAAACGGGAAGAGCAAATATTACCAGTCTCCCAGTTCCTCTTCGCGAACGCGAGGATCCACTCGCGAACGCGATGAAGGAAACCAGATGGTTCATCAAAAAATTCCAGCAGAGTTCCAAGTCCAAAATCCAACCCGTTAACCATCTGAAACTCACCCAAGCTGCTCGGGACCTCAACCAAATATACCAACAAGTCCTAAAACATCATACGGACTTAGTCTAACCCTCAAATCATCTCAAACAGCGCTAAAACCATGAATTACACCCCAATTCAAGCCTAATGAACTTTGAAATTTCTAATTTCTACAAAACGACTCCGGAACTTATCAAATCACGTCTGATTGACCTCAAACTTTGCACACAAGTCATAAATGACATAACAAAGGTATTCCAATTTTCAGAATCGAATTCCGACCCCAATATCAAAAATTCAACCCCCCGGTCAAACTTCTCAAAAATTAAACTTTCGGCATTTCAAGTCTAATTTATGTACGGACTTCCAAATAATATTTCGGACACGCTCCTAAACCCAAAATCACCATACGGAGCTATTCGAATCATCAAAATTCAAATCTGATGTCGTTTATGCATAGGTCCATATCCGGTCCACTTTTCTAACTTAAATATTTCAAATATGAGACTAAGTGTCTCATTTCACTCCGAGTTCCTTCCGAACCCGAACCAACTAACCCAATATAACATAATATAGCTGAATAATACAAAAAGAAGTAGAAATGGGAAAAATGAGGCTATAACTCTTGAAACGACCGGCCGGGTCGTTACACTTGGACTCCGGCTCGATATCATCCCTAATGACAATGGTTGATGTCTTGCAGTGAAAAATCACCTGTCACTAAGTCAATGGACCATCAACAGATCTCCTCTTATGGGGCATCAAATCCCCCTCGCCCGGCACAAGTTCATCGTCTTCATCCATAAGACGGTATAAGTGAGAGGCTAAGGTCGCTGTGGCTGAAGCTCCCACTGCCGAGGAAGGAGTAGGACCGGACGCCGCAACATGAGGGATTGAGGCACGAGCAAAAATAGTCGCAGTCGAGGATGGAGCGAAAGCCGAGGGCGCAAGAGCCTTTCTTTTTCAGAACGAGGGGGCGTGAGCTCTCGAACTCCTCAAAGATCCCCTGGACGAAGCTAGGAAAAACACAAGAAAAAGGGAAGATAGGCAAAGTAAATGAAAAGGAAAGAAACCAAGACTCCGATAATAAAAGGGACTTACCAGCCGAATCCCCACGATGTGAGGAAGGAGTCGACCAACCCAGTCAGAAATGTCTTCGACCAAAAGAGGAGGTGAGATCTTGGCTGCACAAACAAAAAGAGAAAGGACCAAAAATCAAAGCCCACAATCAAGCAAGGGAGAAAAATCAGACACGTACAAATGATGAAACTAGGTACTTACGAGTACAATTCCAAACCTCAGGAAAATTATCGACGTTGTCCACCACGTCTTTGGTTGTAACGTAGAAGTAGTTTAACCAAAACTGAAGGTTAGCCTTGTCGTCCATCTGCACCACCAAGAACTTTCCTCCTCGGTGACGAAGGTTCAACATTGTCCCCCTATAAAAGCTAGGGGCAAACAAGTGTATAAAATGCCGATTTGACCTCAGCCAGGTCGGCAAATTTGGTGAACATCCTTATGAGTTTGTAAACGTATGGCGCGAGATGGGCAAAGGCCATAATAACGGCAAAATTCTTCCGCCAGTGGAAGGAGATGGAGAGTATAGCCGACTTGGAAGGGGTAGGCGTAGAAGGCGCAATATCCAAGGCGATGGACCTGCACCGTATCCCATCAGCCACTACAACAAAAAGGGGCTTTAGCGGCAATACAAAATGGCTTTAGCGGCAATAAAACTAGCCGCTATATCTTTTACCTGCTATTGGTGTTTCGCTACTGAAGCCGGGGTCGACAAAGGCTTTAGCGGCAATTCTAACAAAAGCTGGTAAAAGGTATGGTTATTGCCGCTAAAAACTATTATCTTTAACGGCTATTGTTTGCGGCAATAATATGGCTGCTAAATCCAATCCAAAACGGCTAATTATACTCCTTTAGCATCTATTTATATAGCCGCTAAATGCATTATAATTGTGGCTAAAATTAGCATCTTTAATGGCAATTGTTGGCAGTAATTATAATAGGTGCTAAATCCAAACCAAAATGGCTAATTATACTCCTTTAGCATCCATTTATATAGCCGCTAAATTCAAAATAATTGACGCTAAAATTAGCATCTTTAACGATAATTATTTTATGGCAATTAAAAAGGCTATAGTATCCCTTCTAAGAACATCTTAGTTTGTTGCAATATCCCTTGTGAAAACATCTTAATTTATCCTTTTATCGTCCTACTTTATAACTGGTATATCCAACTAAATTAGCACTACAAGTCACAAGCTGTAATAGCAATAGTTTAGCCAATAATAGTTACTACATCCATCCAGAATATGATCCAAAAAATAAAATATATTAATATTAATTCAAAAAAATATAATATATCTTATTAAATCTTAACAAAAGAAAGTACTAATAAAAAATATTAATGTCATAGCAAGTTAAAATATACTTATATTGTTTGAACTAAATAACTAATGTCATTATATAACTAATCCAGACGAATGATGGTGTTCAAATGATTTTCGCATTTTTCATCATTTTGAAATCTTCCACACGCTAAATTATCGAACATTAGACTGTATGACCTGAAATTATAAAATAACTGTGTTAAAAGATGAAATATAATGTGAAAAAATATTCTTTTTCAGCGAACACCCTCACCTAACATATATAAGCAGAAACAACTAGATGTATTTATAAGCGAGCAAAATGGATGTGCAAACAATTAAAGAGAGTTTCTTTCTTTGTTATGATAGAGAAGAAACAAACAAAAAATTTAAAAGTAGAGTATTAGCTTGGAGAAGTAAAAAGAAGTTGCACGCTAAGTTATAACAACAACAACAAGCAAATATCATTAACAAAGGACAGAAAAATAATACCAATAATGTATGAATCAGAAACTATAAAAGAAATCAAAAACCCATAAAAATATGTTCTTTAGAAGCAAGAATAAAAAAAGTTCCAAGAAGTTGGAACACGCTTTTTTTCTTCACATACGAGGACCGCAAGAATAACGGAAGTTTCAAGAACACTCTTTGAGTCAACCAGGCAAACCACTTTTTTTCTAAAAAAATAATTTCCTTTATTTGTACCAAACACACCCGAAATCTTTCAGTGTTAAGAACAGAACGAACGCAAAAATACAAGGTAGATTAAAAGAAATAAGGTACTACAACTTGATCCTATAATAGGAAATAGAAAGCATCATGGATTTCTTAAATAAACATGCGACATATGCTTAAAATCTAGAAAAACCAGATATCATCGTTTCTCTTTACCTCATTATTACGATACAGATAGACAATCTATTGAGGAACTGCATAATTATTCTAAAACCCAGTGAAGCAAACTTGGTTGAAGGTTTAAGATGTTGTTAATCAATCCAATGAACTCTAGTAGAAAAAGCAGGTTTGGTGAAAGGCAAAAAGAAGTATCAAGTTGACTATAGCATTTGCAGAGATCAATACTGGAAAACTAAAGAATATTTTATGCCTTAGTCCCGCCATTCTCACTTTAATAAGACCACCCCAAATGATCATCATGGAGATTAATAAATAAGACAAATAACCCCTCATTGAAAAATAAGTGTAATTCGGATGACACTTTAGTAATTGAAAATGACGACCAATCTACGTCCATATTCTTTTGGAATGATGTAGAAATTTTGCAACAGTTATGACATCAACAACACTAGGAAAAGAAAATATATAAAAGTAAAAAGCATCCAAGGTAAGCCCAAATACAACAGCAAAGTAATAAAAATCGAAGGAGGAAAAACTCAAACAATAGCGATGAAGGACAAAGATGAGTAGTACCATGAGAAGGTTGAGCATTTTCAGCAACACTAGGTATCCTTGATGTTTGTGATACTCGTTCATGTCCACTGTTGGCGTCAGATATCTAATAAATATTAACATGTTACGTAACGATACTTTTATATAATAAAGATTTCATTAAAAATATTTAAAGCTTATAAAATCGAGTTACTTGTTCACCTGAGGTGCCATTGCTACTTTGAGGCATAGATGCATTAGGATCATATTTGCGCATGAATTGTCTCATTTGGAGTAGTTCTAATTGCATCTTCTTCTGATTTTGTTTCATCATATTCATTTCTTCATTTTGTTTCTCCTTTAACTCGATTATCTCATGTTCTAACCTTTGTATAACCTCATTAGACGAATCATCTGCAATAGTATTTCCTATGGAAGATTTACTACCTCATAGAACATACGGAGTTGGACCAAGTCCCAAATCACGAACATATCCACTATTTTCATTTCCCAAAACCTGGGAATACATGTCGCCTTCCCAAGCAACACTGCGAGGAGGTTGCTCACTAGATCTCTCACTATTGCTCATCCTTTTATTTATCTTTTTCTGACCATAGTGATAAATCCATTTTGGAATTCATGAAGAGCAAAATAGCTTAGCAATCTGTATATTAACCTCAACCTTTATTACTTAAAATTTCATTCTTAATCCATAAGCAAGATAATTTTTCAAAGTTCAATCCGTGCACCCATTGACTAACAAAATGACATGATATTCAAGTAGGCACATAAATCACTGATTTCAATTCCTTTCATTATCTAACATGTGACCAAACTAACAGATGAGCCAAAAATTCCCATATAAATGCAACAAGTTTCAGTCATATTTCATGAAGATTACATTTAGCTCCTTGATGTAAAAAGTGCAAGCACCAACATCTAACTTCATTTAGTAACGTAACAGAAAGTTCTTCGTCTCTTTAACTGTACTATTGTTTCTAATCTTCTTTGATATTCAATGTTGTCTCTCATAAGCTATTATGGTCTTGTATGAGTTATTGACCTATAGTTTATTTAATGTAATGTAAACACAAATGATTTCTTTCACTTCTTTGAGAACAAATGAAGTTTATTTGGCCAAGTGAACAATAATATAGATCATGTGCGTAGCAAATTGCTCCAATTTCTTTAAACTGTGTAACCATGAAGATGCCTCTTCTAATCACCAGCAAATGCAAATTCCCTAAGGATAAAAATTAAAATTCATGAATAAATCAATATTTTTTCTTTTGGACAACCATAGCAACATGGAAGTTTATGCCTAATATCTTTGAGCGAATAAGCCACAATATTTCTCATGTTCTTACTGTTTCCCAATTTATAAAATAAAAGAAAAAACAAATCTTACGATTGTCTTGGCAGAATCAGCATCCAGTGGTCTATCATCCTTACGTTTTTTATGAGTTAATATAAAAATTTCTGCTCGTGTAGGCTCTGGATCTATCCCGTTTACAGCCTAATACAATAAAATGATATCAGATATACGGGACAAAAAGGTTTAAAATATTATAGTTTGTAATTTTCACAGGTTTACCTGTTCATTCATCAAGGTAGCAATACTTTTGGATCCTCATGTGTGAGGCATAATTTGTTTGGCCCTATTATTTCTATTTGCTTGGGTACGTGTTTGTCATTGAAATATTAAAATGATATCTTATAAATTATAAATATAAATTGAGAATAACTAAAATCAAAACGCTATGAATATGAGCTAGGAGAATTTTCAAGGTTGATACCTTAGCTTTATCAGAAAGCCAATAAGAGACAAGACCACTCCATTGATCCCTTGGTATGCGACTCGGTCTATTTTTTAGCAAAGCGTCTTTAGTCTTATATTTCCGCGTATACTCACTTTTTAATTCACACTTGTAATTTTTCCATTTCTTTCCTAGTGACTTTAAGATCCATGCTTCTCCACATTTTGGGATAGAGAACTTCTTCTGCAAAAATAAAAGCCAACATTTAGAAGATAACATCATGTATAAAAGATTTAGCATGTTCACAAAATAATAATAATAATAATAATAATAATAATAATAATAATAATAATAATAATAATAACAACTTTTCCATACCCTCACAAAAGTCACCAATTTCCTCTTTTTCTCGTCGTAAAAATTTCTCCAATCATCTACATGTAGAGTTATTAGTTTTAGAGTTCTGGCAATAATTCCCAGAAAGCTATCAAGCTTTCGACCCTCTTTTCCAATAGCTTGGTTACGATTATTAAACGGCACATCAACTGTCTTTCCCGACGGAAGTTTCCAAATATCATTTAGTAAAGTAGGCCCACGAACCTTTTTTGCTTCTGAATTACCTAAAATGAAAAAAGATCTGAATCATCTTATGACATCAAAAATCCTAACTCCAGATACTTTAACATTACACTACTGAAAGAGACTAGCAAAGCAGAAATATAACTACAACATATCACAATAATGTCAAAAAATTATAATAAAGTACTCATATTGGAACTGAAGTTAAGGCCGTAGGAAATCAAGAATCATCACATGAAAGGAAGAAAGCAACTGATCCTAATCATGAAGTTGTGTTAGTTTCAATTCAAGCTCTTCTCCAAGTCTTCACAATATTATCAGAACTTTCTGTTTCCTAAAAATGTAGTTGCACGTGTTACATCTGTTCTCTGGCTACAGACTCCACCACCACCAGATGCACCTCTTCAATTAATTGGAAAAGAATCAGTTATACAACGATATAGATCAATTTTTGAACCACCTTACCATCCTAAGAATTTAACTATTAAAGGAAAGAGCAGCACCAATAAAACTAGACAAGAACTTTCTCTGTATGTCAACATCGCGGGCAGACAAAACTATTGAGCAGCAAAAATATTTTTGAGAAAGATAACAAACTATATTCCATTAGCACAACAGCAGTGCAAGAGCCATATTTACAATCCACAAAACAAGCATAAAAGTTCCCTAGTTCATCTTACAGGGATTCTATGATGTTTGACAGTGATTCTACTTCTTCTACCAACTCCTCTTTACATCAAAAGTGAAATAGAAGCAGCAATCCATCTCAATATATAGTTTTTTTGTTGTGTTCCAAATTCATGAAGTTCACTAATTCAAGAGCAATTAACACGAATAAGCATCACAAATATGCATTGTTATTTGGAGATCATAGTCCAAATTACTGGCAAGAACAAAAGAATGATACTACTAAGAGCTTTTATTAATTTAAGATGTAACTTCATAATTTTCTAGTGACCCATCCACTGAGACTTCTTTTTAATATAGAAAATGAAAGCTATCATCTAATTCTATATATAATCAGATTGTAATACTACAAAAACATTACCTGAATCGTCATCATGTTGAATCTCAGTGCCACTAGCAGAACTATTCAACTCATTAGAGTGACCATCATGTGTTTGGGCTTTAGAGTAGTTCTGAATATCCATCAACTGCTCAATATATAGCTGGGCTTTAAAGTAGTTTTGATCATCCATCAAGTTCTCAATATAAGGTTTCACATCTTCATCATCATCTTGTTCAATTACCAATCGGGTGCGACCTCTAGTTTGCATAGTTCCTTTTTCAAAATAAAAAAAACTATCTAGTTGCATTAAGTTATACTGTTACCAGATTAACTCCAACCAATCAGCAGGTCACACGCAAAATTAGAGGAAGCATCTTCCTCATCTCAAGCTGTGTAAAATAAATAAATAGCAGTTTGTGTATACAAGTTCAAGAGATAAAGGTATTGATGCACCAGCAAAACTAATTATCCAATGATAATAACACCTTAGCATATTGCAATACAACGGCTACAATAAGCAAAATATAAGTAAAAAAAACAAAATGACTTAAATTGAAAGCAAACAAGTATATTTATTCAAATTTCTGCATTAAGAAAAATCTCTAGAAGTTCTTAAATAACACTTGCAAAACAATATTTTATAATTACCACCAATCTTAATGTTCAATGTCATTTTCAACATTAGTTTCACCATAATTTGGAGAATCTTGAGAATGTGTGTTCCTACCAATCTCTATCCCATCGACACCATTTCTTACCCAATCATTATGTAACGACCCAGCCGGTCGTTTTGAGAGTTATAGCCCCGTTTTCCCCATTTTTACTTTATTTTGTGTTATTCATCTATATAATGTTATATCGAATTAGTTGGTTTGGTACCGGAGTGGTTTCAAAGTGAATTGGGACACTTAGTCTCTTAAGTAGAAACTTAAGTTGGAAAAGTCAACCGGATGTTGACCTATGTGTAAACGATCTCGGATTTGAATTTTGATGGTTTTGTTAGCTCTGTTAGATGATTTTAGACTTAGGAGTGCATCCGAAATGTGATTTGGAGGTCAGTGGTAGAATTAGGTTTGAATTGGCGAAATTGGAAATTTGACGATTTCGATCGGCAATGGAAAATTTGATATTGGGGTCATAATGGAATTTCGGAAGTTGGAGTAGGTTCGTAGTGTCATTTGTGATGTGTGTGTAAAATTTGAGGTCATTCAAATGTGGTTTGGTTGGTTTCGGCATCGGTTGCCGAATTTGGAAATTTAGAAGTTCTTAGGCTTGAATCCAAGGGTAATTTTATGATTTGTTATTGTTTTGAGTGATTCAAAGGTTTGACTAAGTTGGTATGTTGATATATGATTTGTTGGTATTTTTAGTTGAGGTCCCGAGGGCCTTGGGGTGATTCCGGGTGGTTAACAGATTTGTCCAAGTTGGAAAATGCAGCTGAAGCTGCTGCTACTGCTATTTTCGCACCTGCGGAAGAAAGCCTCGCAGGTGCGAGGCCGCTGGTGCGCATGGGGAGTTCACAGGTAAGGGCAATACTGGGCTAGGCAGGTTGCGCAGGTGCAAGTTGGAGGTCGCATCTGCGAGCCCGCAAGTGCGAAACCTGGGGTGCAGATGAAAAGAGGGGAATGCTGGACAGGCTTTGGAGATGCAGCGCGCCACGCGCAGGTGCGCAAGTGCATGTGCGACGAGTTTGCCGTAGATGCAGAGACTGGGTGGATAAGTGAGTTGTGCAGGTGCAGCTCCTTGGACCACAGGTGCGGTCACGCGGGTGCGAGAAAATGGCCGCAGGTGCGAGAAGCCTGGCTCATGCACACTTCGCGAAATTTGGTGCATTCTTTACCATTTCTATTCGGTTTTTGGAGCTTTTGGGAGAGTTTTGAAGAGGGAATCAAGGGGATTTCGTTGAGGTAAGTTACTTGAGCCCTAATACTTATATATATGGTGATTTTATGTTGTTTAATCATTGTAATTAGTGAAAATGAGGGGTTAGGGCTTAGAAGTTTTGGAGAGTAATTTAAGGATTGGAAGGACCAAAGATGTCGGATTTTAATGAATTTAGTATGGTTAGACTCCTCAGTGAATGAGCTTTCTAGTTTTGTAAATTTTGTCAGATTTTGAGACGTGGGCCCGGGGGCCGGGTTTGAGCCAATTTCGGGTTTGGTCTAATTTTGTAGCTTTTCTTGTGGAATTGATTCCATTAATGTGTATTGATGGTATTGTACTGATTGTGATTAGATTCGGAGTATTTGGAGGCCGAGTCCAGAGGCACGAGCATTGCGGGGTAGAGATTTGACCGGTTTGAGGTAAGTAACGATTGTAAATCTAGTCCTGAGGGTACGAAACCCCGAATTTTATATCATTCTACTATTTTTAGTGACGCACATGCTAGGTGACGGGCGTGTGGGCGTGCACTGTTGGGGGTTGTGACTTGGTCCATTCCGTAGCAACTGTAAAGTTGCATACTTTGTTGAAACTATATGATACTTATATGTCTTATAAAGAGTTTCTGTAAATTGGGCTGAATGCCATATTTGGGCCTTGCGCCAGTGCTATTTGGACCCTTAGGGGCCTTTTCTTACCATCCTCTCATTGTTTTCGATTGAAAATCCATACTCAGTTATGTTTATACTTGTTTACCGCGTAACTCAGTTTTATGACTCTATTTTGATGCATATAAATGTTTTGGACCGAATGCCCTGTTTTACAGAAATGCCCGAGTGGCTTGAGATGTTTATGACTGAGTGAGGCCGAGGGCCTGATTTGTGAGGACAAATGTGGATCGGGGCTGCCTGCCTGCAGCATAATTTATTATTATAGCACGTGAGTTGTCTGTGCAGCATGTGAGTTGTCAGTGCAGCACGTGAGTTGTCCGTGCAGATTATAGCGCTTGGGCTGAAGGAGCCCTTTCGGAGTCTGTACACACCCCCAGTGAGTGCAAGTACCTACTGAGTGCGAGTGCCGAGTGCCAAGTGCCGAGTGACTGGGAGGCATGAGTGATTATGAGGTATGCCTGAGTGGCAAGAGTGATTGTGAGGTTTGCCTGAGTGGCTGTTTATGATTTCTTCATTTTTGCTCACTTTTGCATTTTTCTTCTATTTGAAAAACTGTTGAAAAACTATCTTAAAATGATTTTACTGGAACTGGGTTTAACGAGATGTTTAGATTCAAATCCTGATTTTAAGAGCATGTGGTATTTTACTGAGATTTCCTGACATGAACGTTATATGCTTTATTTGGATCCTTAGGGGCCTTTTCTTACCATCCTCTCATTGTTTTTGATTGAAAATCCATACTCAGTCATGTTTATACTTGTTTACCGCGTAACTTAGTTTTATAACTCTATTTGGATGCATATAAATGTTTTGGGCCGAATGCCCTGTTTTACTGAAATGCCTGAGTGGCTTGAGAGGTTTATGAATGAGTGAGGCCGAGGGCCTGATTTGTGAGGACGAGTATGGATCGGGGCTTCCCGCTTGTAGCATACTTTATTATTATAGCACGTGAGTTGTCCGTGCAGCACGTGAGTTGTCCGTGCAACACATGAGTTATCCGTATAGATTATAGCGCTTGGACTGAAGGAGCCCCTCCGTAGTCTGTACACACCCCTAGTGAGCGTAGGTACCTACTGAGTGCGAGTGTTGAGTTCCGAGTGCTGAGTGACTGGGAGGCATGAGTGATTGTGAGGTATGCCCGGGTAGCAAGAGTGATTGTGAGGTATGCCCGAGTGGCAAGAGTGATTATGAGGTTTGCCCGAGGGGCTGTTTATGATATCTTCATTTATGCTCACCTTTGCCTTTTTCCTCTGTTTGAAAAACTGTTGAAAAACTATCTTTAAATGATTTTTACTAAAACCGAATTTAAACGAGATGTTTTGATTCAAATCCTGATTTTAAGAGCATGTGGTGTTTTACTGAGATTTCCTGACATGAACGTTATATGCTTTATTGCTTGTCACTACTATTGAGTCTTTATTTATTGTTGCTACTTACTGAGTTGGCGTACTCACGTTACTCCCTGCACCTTGTGTGCAGATCCAGGTATAGCTGGACACGGTAGCGGGTGTTGATTGTTCTGATTACAGATTTTCTCAGAAATAGCAAGGTAGCTGCCTGGCGATCGCCGCCCTTCTCTTCTCCCTCTTATCTTCCTTTAATTGTATTTAGCTATCTTCCAGGCTAAGTTAGCGTTGATATTTTTAGACAGATTGTAGTAGATGCTCATGACTAGTGACACTCCGATGTCGGGCTTTTCTTTCCGCACTTTTATTTTGATTTGAACTCCTTTACGAAGGTTTTTATGTTAAATAACATTAAAATTATCTTTGAAATGAAAATATCGGTTGGTTTTGGAAATGAGTTGGCTTGCCTAGTTCCATGATAGGCGCCATCACGGCAAGGGTTAGTTTGGGTCGTAATAGATTAGTATCAGATCCTAGGTTACATAGGTCTCACGAGTCATGAGCGGATTTAGTAGAATCTTGCGGATCGGTACGGAGATATCTTTACTTATCTTCAGGAGGTTGTAGAACCTTTAGGAAACTCCACATTCTTGAATTCTTGTCGTGCGAATCTATTGATTCTAGTAGCTAAATATCTGTTGTTTCATTCTCTCACAGATGGTGAGGACTCGTACTACCGGTCAAGAGGGGCAACCACCTGTACCCCCAGCCAGGGCCGCGAAAGGACGAGGCCGCGGTAGAGGCCGTGGTAGGGGCAGAGGTGTAACCCATACAATAGCTAGAGCAGTACCTGCAGATCCACCGGTTGTCCCAGATCAGGACCGGGTTCCAGTTGTTGATGCACCAGCTCAGGCACCACTTGTGCCTATTGTGATTCCAGGCCTTCAGGAGGCCCTAGCTCAGATTCGAACAGTGTGTACCGGCCTTGCTCATGCAATCTCTATTTCGACGGCCGTAGCCACTTCTCAGGCCAGGGGAGGTGCTCAAACTCCCGTCGCTCGCACACTCGAGCAGGTTATTCAGGGACTTCAGACACCGGAGGCACCACCACCCAACCGGTTGCTGTTACTCAGGATTATGTGGTTCCTGCTATGCCTGAGGATGAATAGCATAGGTTAGAGAGGTTTGGGAGACTCCAACCACCACTTTTCGGTGGCATAGAGAGAGAGGATGCTCAGAACGTTTTGGACAGGTGTCAGAGGATACTCCGTACTGCTAGTATTTTGGATACTTGTGGGATCTCATTCACTACCTTTCAGTTTTCTAGGGCTGCACTCAGATGGTGGGAGACTTACGAGAGGCGTAGGCCTGTTGGCGCAGCACCCCTTACTTGGCAGCAGTTCTCCGCGGTCTTTTTGGAGAAGTTCGTGCCTCGATCCCACAGAGAGGAGCTGCGCAGATAGTTTGAGCAGCATCGCCAGGGTGATATGTTTGTGACACAGTATGAGATGCGATTCTCTAAGTTGGCCCGTCATGCTATCTGGTTGGTTCCCACAGACAGGGAGAGGATCATCAGGTTTATTGATGGTCTCACTTATCAGCTACAATTGCTCATGACTAGAGAGAGGGTTTTGGGTGCTACTTTTGATGATGTTGTCGACATTGCTCGGCATATTGAGATGGTTCGCGGTTAGGAGAGGGTTGAGAGGGAGGCCAAGAGGCCTCGTGGTTAGGGTGGATTCAGCGGTGCTGCTTTTGAGGGTCAGTTCCAGCACGGTAGAGGTCGTCATTTCAGACAGGCTCAATCAGCTCGGCCATTTCATCGGGGTGCATTATCTGGCCATGGTTCTCACAGTTCTCATCAGGGCAACTCATCACTTAGTGCCCTTCCAGCTCAGAGTCTGTCCCGTGCTCCACCTGTTCAGGGCTCTTCCATGCCAGGTTCTTCTACTAATTATCCGGGTGCTAGGGGTTCCCTTCAGTTTCCGCCGCCAGCACCAGGGAGTTGTTTTGAGTGTGGGATTCTTGGCCATATATGGAGGCAGTGTCCTCGTCATCATGGAGGTCTATCTCAGCAGAGAAGTCAGCCTCCAACTTCAGCACCAGTTACCTCACCACCCGCCCAGTCAGCTCGGGGTGGAGGTTAGTCAGCTAGGGGTCGCCCTAGAGGGGGAGGAAGATCAGGGGGTGGTCAGGCCCGTTTCTATGCTCTTTCCCCCAGACCAAATGCTATTGTTTCAGATGTTTTGATTACCGGTATTATCTCAGTTTGTCACCGAGATGCCTCAGTATTATTTGACCATGGTTCCACGTATTCATATATTTCCTCGTATTTCTCCCATTTTCTGGATATGCCCCATGAGTCTTTAGTTTCATCTGTACATGTATCTACTCTTGTGGGCGATACTATTATTGTGGACCGCGTATATCGGTCATGTGTGGTGACTATTGGGGGTCTAGAGACCCAAGTGGACCTTTTGCTGCTCAATATGGTCGACTTTGATGTGATATTGGGTATGGATTGGTTATCTCCAAGTCATGTTGTTCTAGATTGTCACGCTAAGATGGTGACGTTGGCTATGCCGGGAATTTCGAGGGCTGAGTGGAGTGGTTCTGTAGATTATGTACCAAGTAGGGTGATTTCATATTTGAAGGCTCATCGCATGATTGAGAAGGGTTGCCTATCTTATTTGGCTTTTGTGAGGAATGTTAGTGTAGAGACTCCTACCATTGATTCTGTTCCGGTGGTACGTGATTTCTCGGATGTGCTTCCTGTAGACCTGCCGGGCATGCCGCCTGACAGGGATATTGAGTTTGGTAGTGATATGGTGCTGGGCACTCAGCACATTTCTATTCCACCGTATCGTATGGCACCGGCGGAGTTGAAGGAATTGAAAGAACAGCTTCAGTAACTCCTTAATAAGGGATTTATTCGGCCTAGTGTGTCACCTTGGGGTGCACCGGTTCTATTTGTGCAAAAGAAGGATGGTTCCATAAGAATGTGTATTGATTACAGGTAGTTGAACAAGGTCACAGTCAAGAACAAGTATCCTTTGCCTCGTATTGATGATTTGTTCGACCAGCTTCAGGGAGCGAGGGTGTTCTCCAAGATTGATTTGAGGTCCGGTTATCACCAGCTGAAGATTCGGGATTCAGATATTCTTAAGACAGCTTTCAGGACCCGATATGGCCATAATGAGTTCTTGGTGATGTGTTTTGGGCTGACCAATGCCCAACAACGTTCATGCATTTGATGAACAGTGTATTCCAGCCCTATTTGGACTCATTCATCGTTGTATTCATTGATGAAAACTGGTGTACTCTCGTAGCCAGGAGGAGCACGCTCAACATTTGAGGATTGTATTACAGAGATTGAGGGAGGAGAAGCTTTATGCAAAGTTCTCCAAGTGTGAGTTTTGGCTCAGTTCAGTATCATTCTTGGGACACGTGGTGTCCAGTGAGGGTATTCAGGTGGATTCGAAGAAGATAGACACTGTGCAAAATTGGCCTAGACCATCCTCAGCCACGAAGATTAGGAGCTTTCTTGGTTTGGCGGGTTATTACCATCGCTTTGTGGAGGGATTTGCATCTATTGCATCGCCCTTGACCAAATTGACCCAAAAAGGTGCTCCATTCAGGTGGTCGGATGAGTGTGAGGAGAGCTTTCAAAAGCTTAAGACTGCTTTGACCACAACTCCAGTGTTAGTTCTACCATCAGCTTCAGGTTCTTACACCATGTATTGTGATGCCTCGAGGATAGGCATTGGTTGTGTTTTGATGCAGAAGGGTAGGGTGATTGCCTATGCATCGCGCCAGTTGAAGACCCATGAGAAGAACTATCTTGTCCATGATCTTGAGTTAGCAGCCATTATTCACTCCTTGAAGATTTGGCGTCATTATTTGTATGGGGTTCATTATGAGATCTATACTGATCACCGGAGTCTACAGTATCTGTTAAAGCAGAAGGATCTTAATTTGCGTCAGCGGAAATAGTTGTAGCTTCTTAAGGACTATGATATCACTATTTTGTACCATCCAGGGAAAGCCAATGTGGTGGCCGATGCTTTGAGTCGCCGGGCAGAGAGTTTTGAGAGTTTAGCATATCTTCCAGTAGCAGAGAGACCTTTGGCATTGGATATTTCGGAGCCTAGTCGGGTATTGGCTTGTGTGGTCTCCAGGTCTTCTGTTTATTACCGTATCAAGGAGCGTCAGTATGCTGACCCCCACTTGCTCGTTCTTCAGGACAGGGTTCAGAGAGGTGATGCTAGGGATGTGACTATTGGTGATGACGACGTGTTGAGAGTACAGGGCCGGATATATGTGCCTAATGTAGATGGGCTTTGAGAGTTGATTCTTGAAGAGGCCCACAGCTCGCGGTATTCCTTCCATTTGGGTGACGCGAAGATGTACCAGGATTTGAGGCAGCACTATTAGTGGAGGCGAATGAAAAAGGATATAGTTGAGTTTGTGGATCGGTGTCTCAGCTGTCAGCAGGTTAAGTATGAACATTAGAGACCGGGTGGCTTTCTTCACCATGGACTTTGTAGTTGGGATCCCATGGACTTTGAGGAAGTTTGATGCTATTTGGGTTATTGTGGATCGGCTGACCAAGTCCCCGCACTTCATTCCAATTGGTACTTCTTACTCTTCAGAGCGGTTGGCTGAGATTTACATCCGAGAGATCGTTCGCCTTCATGGTGTCCCAGTTTCTATCATTTCAGATAGGGGTACTCAGTTCACATCACAGTTTTGGAGGGCCGTGTAGCTAGAGTTGGGTACTAAGGTTGAGTTGAGCATAGCTTTTCACCCTCAGACGGGCGGGCAGTCCGAGCGCACTATTCAGATATTGGAGGACATGTTGTGTGCTTGTGTCATTGACCTTGGGGGTTAATGGGACCAGTTCCTGCCACTCGAGGAGTTTGCGTATAACAACAATTATCAGTCGAGCATTAAGATGGCTCCGTATGATGCTTTATAAGGGAGGAGGTTTAGATCTTCGGTTGGATGGTTTGAGCCGGGTGAGGCTAGGCTCTTAGGTACAAATTTGGTCCAGGACTCATTAGATAAGGTGAAATTGATTCAGGAGCGGCTTCGCACGGCGCTGTCTAGGCAAAAGAGTTATGCGGATAAGAAGGTCCATGATGTGTCGTTTATTGTTGGGGAGAAGATTTTGCTGAAGGTATCACCCATGAAGGGTGTTATGAGGTTTGGGAAGAAGGGCCAGTTGAGCCCCCGGTTCATTGGGCCTTTTGAGGTGCTTCAAAGGTTAGGGGAGGTGGCTTATAAACCCAGCTTGTCGAGTGTGCATCCAGTGTTTCATGTTTCCATGCTCCGGAAGTATATTGGAGATCCATCCCATGTTTTGGATTTTAGCACAGTTCAGTTGGAGGGTGATATGATTTATGATGTAGAGCCGGTATCTATTTTGGATCGGCAGGTTCGAAGGTTGAGGTCAAAGGATATAGCTTCAGTGAAGGTGCAATGGAGAGGTCAGCCTGTGGAGGAGGCCACCTAGAAGACTGAGCGGGAGATGTGTAGCAGATATCCATGCATATTCGAGACTCCAGGTATGTTTCTAGACCCATTCGAGGACGAACAGATATTTAAGAGGGGAAGGATGTAACGACCCGGCCGGTCATTTCGACAGTTATAGCCCAGTTTTATCCATTTCTACTTCCTTTTGTGTTATTCAGCTATATTATGTTATATCGGGTTAGTTGGTTCGGGAACAGAGTGATTTCAGAATTAATTGAGACACTTAAGTAGAAACTTAAGTTGGAAAAGTCAACTGGATATTGACCTATGTGTAAACGATCTCGAATTGGAATTCTGATGGTTCTGTTAGCTCCGTTAGGTGATTTTGGACTTAGGAGTGTGTCCGAAATATGATTTGGAGGTCCGTGGTAGAATTAGGCTTGAATTGGCGAAATTGGAAATTTAGTGATTTCGGTCGGCAGTGGAAAATTTGATAACGGGGTCGGAATGCAATTCCGGAAGTTGGAGTAGGTTCGTAGTGTCATTTGTGACGTGTGTGCCAAATTTGAGGTCAATCGGACGTGGTTTGGTTGGTTTCGGCATCGGTTGCCGAAATTGAAAATTTAGAAGTTTTTAGGCTTGAATCCAAGGGTAATTTGATGATTTGATGTTGTTTTGAGTGATTCGAAGGTTCGACTAAATTGGTATGTTAATATATGACTTGTTGGTATTTTTGGTTAAGGTCCCGAGGGCCTCGGAGTGATTCCGGGTGGTTAACCGATTTGTCCAAGTTGGAAAATGCAGCTGAAGCTGCTGCTACTGCTATTTTCGCACCTGCGGAAGAAAGCCTCGCAGGTGCGAGGCTGCTGGTGCGTATGGGGAATTTACAGGTACGGGCAATGCTGGGCTAGGCAGGTTGAGCAGGTGCGAGTTGGAGGTCGCATCTACGAGCCCGCAGGTGCGAAAGCTGGGGCGCAGATGCGGAGAGGGGAATGCTGGACAGGCTTCGCAGATGCGGCGCACCATGCGCATGTGCGATGGGTTTGCCGCAGATGCGGAGACTGGACGGATAAGTGAGTTGCATAGGCGCGACTCCTTGGACCGCAGATGCGGTCGTGCGGGTGCGAGAAAATGACCGCAAGTGCGAGAAGCCTGGGCAGAGGGTACATATTGCACACTTCGCGAATTTTGGTGCATTCTTCACAATTTCTATTCGGTTTTTGGAGATTTTGGGAAGGTTTTGAAGAAGGAATCAAGGGGATTTTGTTGAGGTAAGTTACTTGAGCCCTAATACTTGTATATATAGTGAATTTTCGTTGTTTAATCATTGTAATTAGTGAAAATGAGGGGTTAGGGCTTGAATGTTTTGGAGAGTAATTTAAGGATTTGAAGGACCAAACGATATTGGATTTTGATGAATTTGGTATGGTTAGACTCGTGAGTGAATGAGATTTCTAGTTTTGTAAATTTTGTCGGATTTCGAGATATGGGCCCGGGGGCCGGTTTTGAGCCAATTTCGGGTTTTGGTCTAATTTTGTAGTGTTTCGTGTGGAATTCATTCCATTAACGCGTATTGATGGTATTGTACTGATTGTGAATAGATTCGGAGCATTTGGAGGCCAAGTCCAGAGGCAAGAGCATTGCGGGGTAGAGATTTAACCGGTTTGAGGTAAGTAACGATTGTAAATCTTGTCCTGAGGGTACGAAACCCCGAATTTTGTATTATTCTACTATGTTTAGTGACGCACATGCTAGGTGACGGGCGTGTGGGCGTGCACTATTGGGGGTTGTGACTTGGTCCACCCTGTAGCAACTGTAAAGTTACATACTTTGTTGAAACTATATGATACTCATATGTTTTAGAAAGAGGTTCTGTAAATTGGGCGAAATGGCATGTTTGGGCCTTGCGTCAGTGCTGTTTGGATCCTTAGGGGCCTTTTCTTACCATCCTCTCATTGTTTTCGATTGAAAATCCATACTCAGTCATGTTTATACTTGTTTACCGCGTAACTCAATTTTATGACTCAATTTTGATGCATATAAATGTTTCGGGCCGAATGCCCTGTTTTACTGAAATGCCAGAGTGGCTTGAGAGGTTTATGACTGAGTGAGGCCGAGGGCCTCATTTGTGAGGACGAGTGTGGATCGGGGCTGCCCGCCTGCATCATACTTTATTATTATAGCACGTGAGTTGTCCGTGCAGCATGTGAGTTGTCCGTGCAGATTATAGTGCTTGGGCTGAAAGAGCCCCTCCGGAGTC
>AWOL01S0034936.1:46999-72095 GCA_000715115.1 Nicotiana otophora
GCGGAGCATATCTTCCAATATCTGAATAGTGCGCTCTGACTGTCCGTCTGTCTGTGGATGAAATGTTGTACTCAACTCCACCCGCGTGCCTAACTCACGCTATACAGCGCTCCAAAAATGCGAGGTAAACTGCGTACCTCGATCTGAAATAATAGACACGGGCACACCGTGAAGGCGGACAATCTCGCGAATGTAAATTTCAGCTAACCTCTCTGAAGAATAGGTAACTGCCACTGGAATGTGCTGACTTGGTCAACCCGTCCACAATGACCCAAACTGTGTCAAATTTTCTCTGAGTCCGTTGGAGCCCAACAATAAAATCCATAGTGATACGCTCCCACTTCCACTCAGGAATTTCTAACTTCTGAAGCAAACCATTAGGTCTCTGATGCTCGTACTTAACTTGCTGACAATTCAGACTCCGAGTTACATATACAACTATATCCTTTTTCATTCTCTTCCACCAATAATGTTGCCACAAATCTTGATACAGTTTGGCGGTACCTGGATGAATAAAATACCTGGAACTATGTGCTTCTTCAAGAATTAATTCACGAAGCCCATCCATATTAGGCACACAAATACGACCCTGCATTCGCAGAACCCCATCTTCCCCCACTGCAACCTGTTTGGCATCACCGTGTCGCACCGTGTCCTTAAGGACAAGTAAATGAGGATCGTCATACTGCCTCTCTCTGATGCACTCATATAAAGAAGACCGAGCGACTGTGCAAGCTAGAACCCGACTGGGTTCTGAAACATCTAACCTCATGAACTGATTAGCCAAAGTCTGAACATCTACAACTAATGGCCTCTCATCAACCGGAATATACGCAAGACTGCCCATACTCACAGCCTTTCTACTCAAAGCATCGGCCACCATATTGGCCTTTCCGGGGTGATACAAAATGGTGATATCGTAGTTTTTCAACAACTCCAACCATCTTCTCTGCCTCAATTTAAGTTCTTTTTGTTTGAACAGATACTGAAGGCTACGATGATCAGTAAATACATCACACGAGACACCGTAGAGGTAATGCCTCCAAATCTTCAGTGCATGAACAATGGCTACCAATTCTAAGTCATGAACAGGATAATTCTTCTCGTGAACTTTCAATTGCTGTGATGCATATGCAATTACCTTGCTATCTTGCATTAATACTACACCAAGCCCAATGTGAGATGCATCACAATATACCGTATACGATCCTGAACCTATGGGTAATACTAACACTGGCGCCGTAGTCAAAGCAATCTTGAGCTTCTGTAAGCTCATCTCACACTCATTTGACCATCTGAATGGGACACCTTTCTAGGTCAATCTGGTCAATGAGCTTGCTATAGATGAAAACCCTTCCACGAACCGACGATAATAACCTGCTAAACCCAGGAAACTCCAAAGCTCGGTAACTAAAGTAGGTCTAGGCCAATTCTGAATAGCCTCAATATTCTTAGGATACACCTTTATGCCTTTTTCCGATACAATATGTCCCAAAAAGGCAACTGAGTTTAACCAAAACTCACATTTTTAAAACTTGGCATATAACTGATTATTCTTCAAGGTATGAAGCACACTTCGAATATGCTGCTCATGTTCCTCTCGATTGTTGGAGTAAATCAAGATATCATCAATGAATACAATCACAAAAGAATCCAAATAAGGCTTGAACACCCGATTCATCAAATCTATAAATGTTGTTGGGGCATTTGTCAACCCAAATGACATCACTAGGAATTCGTAATGCCCATACCGAGTTCAAAAAGCTATTTTAGGGACATCAGATGCCCTAATCTTCAACTGATGGTAACCAGACCTCAAATCGATCTTCAAAAATACCTTGGCACCCTGAAGCTGATCAAATAAGTCATCAATTCTTGGCAGCGAATTTTGGTTTTTGAAAGTGGCCTTGTTCAACTGCCGATAGTCTATACATATCCGCATAGTGCCATCTTTCTTCTTTACAAATAATACTAGTGCACCCCAGGGAGAGACACTGGGTCTAATGAATCCCTGATCAAGAAAGTTTTGTAACTGCTCTTTCAATTCTTTCAACTCCGGCGGGGCCATACGGTATGGTGGAATAGAAATGGGCTGAGTGCCCGGAGCCAAATGAATACAAAAGTTAATATCTCTGTCGGGTGGAATCCCTGGCAAATCTGCAGGAAATACTTCTGGAAATTTATGAACAACTGGTACTAAGTCCATAGAAGGAGCATCCACACTAGGATCACGAATATAAGCCAAATAGGCTAGACACCCATTCTCTACCATACGCTGAGATTTCATATAAAAAATAACCCTACTGGCAGAATGACCAGGAGTTCCTTTCCACTCTAACCGAGGTAACCCCGACATGGCTAGAGTCACTGTCTTGGAATGTGTAACGACCCGGCCGGTCGTTTTGAGAGTTAAAGACCCAAACCCCTATTAACTGCTTTCCCCATATCTATTTATGCTATTGTGATGTGCTGGGATAATTGGTTTTGAGTTTCGGGGTATTTTGGGACACTTAGTCCCTAAATGAGAGCTTAAGCCTTAGAATTTGGACCGTAGTCGAAACTGTGTGAAGATAGTTCCGGAATGGAATTCCGTCAATTTAGTTAGCTCTATTAGGTGATTTTGGACTTAGGGGCGTGTACGGAATGTGGTTTGGGGGCTCGTAGCTCATTTAGACTTGAAATGGAGAAAAGTAAATTTTTGGAGATTTGGACCGGTAGTGAAAATTTTGATATCGGGGTCGGACTCTGATTCCGGAGGTTGAAGTAGGTCTGTAATGTTGAATATGACTTGTGTGAAAAATTTGAGATTATTTGGACGTGGTTTGATAGGTTTCGGCATCGGTTATAGGAATTTGAAGTTTCAGGTTCTATAAGTTTGAATTGGAGGGTAATTAGTGATTTTAGCATTAGTTGATGTGATTTGAGGGCTTGACTAAGTTCGTATGGTGTTTTAAGATTGGTTGGTATGTTTGGTTGAGGTCCCGGGGGGGCTCGGGTGAGTTTCGAGTGCTTAACGGATCAAAAGTTAGATTTGTGTTGCTGTTGAAGTCTTCAGGCATCGGTCATTTTCGCACCTACGGTGGAGAGACTGTAGGTGCGTGATTGCACATGCGGAGAGGAAAGCACAGAAGTGGATTTGGGATGTGTGGTCAGGGGTCACAGGTTGGAAGGGAAATGCCGAATCTGCGATGCCCACAGATGCGCTAAAGGACCCGCAGGCGCGGAGGAGATCGCAGAAGCAGACAATAGTCCGCAGGCGCGCACTCGCAGGTGCGGCCCTTTTTCCGCAGAAGCGGACCCAACTCTTTTAAGTCATTTCCGCACCTGCGAAGGAAATTCTGCAGGTGCAGCGTCACAGGTGTGACCCAAGGTCCGCAGATGCGAAATAACTGGGCAGAAAAGGGGCAGATTCGAGGGTTTGAAGTTCACTTCACAAATTTGATTGGGAGCTCGGTAGAAGGCGGAATTTGGAGAGATTTTCGAAGGAAATTTTTGGGTAATGATTCTTAACTCCCTTATGGTTATATTCTACTAAACTATGCTTGAATTCATTGTTTAAATTCGGATTTGGGGCGAAAACATTGAGAAACGTTCTTAGGCCGAACTTTGGGGTTTTGATCGAGATTTTGGTGTCGGATTTTAGTAAATTTGATATGGTTAGACTAGTGAGTGAATGAGCTTTCATATTTTATGACTTTTACCTGATTCTGAGAAGTGGGCCCCACGGGCAATTTTGAGTTAAATTTCGGAAATTTTGTGAAATGTTGATTTCGTTAATTAGATGAGTCTATTATTGTTGTATTTATGATATGTAATTTATTTTGGCTAGATTTGGGACATTCAGAGCCAGATATTCATGGAAAAGGTATTGTGACTGATTAATTGAGCTTGGTTCGAGGTAAGTGTCTTGCCTAACTTTGTGTGGGGGAAATCCCCTTAAGATTTAGAACCATTGTGTTATGTGATCGTCGTATACGTGAGGGGACGAGTACGTACACGGGCTAGTTGTGGTAGAACCCAATTTTCTTACCGAGCAGCAACATGTTTTCCTGTTATTTTGATTTATACCATTTTAATGAGTACTAATCTATTCTTATTCTTAATTGAGTTATTCCAATATGTGTAGCTATCATGTTTAGTCTAATACAACATGTCTACGTGTCTTAATTGTTTATGTGAATTATGTGCAGCATGCTTAGTGAATTTCCTGCTTCTTCCTTGACTGGTACTTAGTCTAAATTGTACGAACTTCGTGATGTAGTTGTATTTCTATCATTCGCGCTGCATATTTACTTTGGGACTATGGAATGGTATTCCGGGAGATCCCCCTGTCTTGCATATTTACTTTGGGACTATGGAACGGTATTTCGGAAGATCCCTCTACACATTTACTTTGGGACTATGGAACGGTATTTCTGAGAGATCCCCCTGCACATTTACGTTTGGGACTACAAGAAGGTATCTCGGGAGATCCCATGTTGTGTTTCTGTGTACTAAGCTGTTACCTTCTATGATTTATTTGTTGTTAAATTTTAGCCTTTATTTTATTGCGCTATTATACTCTATATTGTTTTATTATATATTAACTAGTAGGGCCTTGACCTGACCTCGTCACTACTCGACCGAGGTTAGGCTTGGCACTTACTGGGTACCGATTGTGGTGTACGCATGCTACTCTCTGCACATGTTTTTCGTGTGCAGATCCAGGTGCACCTTATCAGTTGCACTATCAGTGAGCCAGGACAGTTTTGGTGACTTCAAGGTATATCTGTCGCGTCCGCAGACCTCGGAGTCCCCTTCTACTCTTTCTCATGTCCATTATCTTCTGTATTTTTCCTTGTTAGATTCTGATGTATAGAGACACTAGATTGTTCCTTCTTTAGTTTGTGATTCACGATATTCTAGGTTTTGGTATTTGTTGTGTATTTATGAATAATTGGTTAAATTTATATTTTAATTTCAATATTCCGCAAAATATTAGGCTTACCTAGTTGTAGAGACTAGGTTCCGTCACGACATCACATGGAGGGGGAAATTGGGTCGTGACAAGTTGGTATCAGAGCTCTAGATTCGTAGGTGTCGTGTGTCACAAACCGGTTTATTAGAGTCTCATAGATCGGTACAGAGATGTCTGTACTTATCTTCGGGAGGCTATGGAACTGTTAGGAAAATTTCACTACTTTAATTCCTTGTCGTGCGAAAATTGTTGACTTCAGAGATTCTAAATTTCTGTATTCTATTATCTCATAGATGGTGAGGACACGTACAAGCGGATATGATGAACAGGCACCCTCTCCCCCTACTAGAGCCATGAGAGACCGGGGCCAGGGTAGAGGCCGAGGACGTCCACGTGGTGCAGCCAGAGCACCCGCACGAGCTGCTACAGAGGAGCCCCTAGTAGCTCAAGCTGGAGGGCAGACACCTGAGATACCTGTTGCTACACCAGCCCTCCAGGAGACTCTAGCCCAGTTTCTGAGCATGTTCAGCACCTTAGCTCAGGCTGGTTTGATTCCACTTGCTCCTACCACATCTCAGGCCGGGGGAGGAGCACAGACTCCCATCGCCGGTACTCCAGAGCAACGGGTTCAGGTCGACCAAGTTCCAGAGATTGTACCAATGCAGCCGGTAGCTCCAGCTCAGCCCGAGGTTTGGGCAGCAGCTTCTAAGGCATAGCAACTCAGACTTGAGAAGTACAAGAAGCACCACCCACCTACTTTCAGCGGATTGGCTACAAATGATGCTTAGGTTTTCTGGAGGAGTGTCATCGTATTCTCCATACTATGGGCATAGCGGAGATGAGCGGGGTTTCTTTTACTACATTCCAGCTTAGAGGAGCAGCCTATTAGTGGCGGCGTGCTTATGAGTTGAGTAGTCCGGCTGAGGCAGCTTCACTTACATGGACTCAGTTCTCTGACATGTGTTTGAGAGAGTATGTCTCTCAGAGCCTCAGGAACTCATGGCGCGTGGAGTTTGAGCAGCTGTGCCAGGGTGCTATGACTGTGTCAGAGTATGCAGTTCGCTTCAGTGATTTGGCCTGACATGCACCGGCCTTAGTTACCACAGTTCGAGAAAGGGTTCGATGGTTTATTGAGGGTCTCCATCGCAGCATCCGAACTAGTATGGCCTTGGAATTGGAGATGGATATTTCTTATCAGCGGTGTTCCGGCTCCTTCTAGACCCTAGGAGTCTTATTATGCACCGCCAGTATCTAGTGTGCCTCCTGCACGGGGTGTTCCTAGCGGCCAGTCCAGCAAACCTAGCCCGAGCCATTCACAAGAGCCACACCCTCCCAGAGCGTATTTTGAGTGTGGAGACGCTCGCCACATGGTGAAGGATTTCCCCAGGATTAGGAGGGGTGCACCTCCATAGACATTTCATCCACAGCGTGCGCCACTGGGTCCTCAGGTTATGATTACATCACCAGCTTCCATCGCACCTGCTCAACCAGCTCGAGGTGGAGGTCGGGGAGGTAGAGGTCGCCCTAGAGGGGGAGGCCAGGCCAGATAATATGCACTTCCTGCTCGTACAGAGGCAGTTGCTTCTGATTCTGTCATTACAGGTATTGTTCTAGTCTGTTATAAAGATGCGTCGGTATTATTTGACCCAGGCTCTACATATTCTTATGTGTCCTCTTATTGTGCCTCGTATTTGGGCATATCTCAGGATTCTTTGAGTTTCCCTATTTATGTATCTACTCTTGTGGGAGATTCTCTTGTTGTGGACCGCGTGTATCGGTCATGTTTGATTGCTCTTAATGGTTTTGAGACTAGAGCCGATTTATTATTGCTCAGTATGGTGGACTTTGATATTATTTTGGGCATGGACTGGTTGTCGCCCCATTATGCTATTCATAATTGTCACACTAAAACCATGACGCTGGCTATTCCAGGTTTATCGCAATTAGAGTGGAGAGGTACCTTAGAGTATACTCCCAGCAGAGTTATTTCTTTTCTTAAAGCTCAACGAATGGTTAAGAAGGGGTATGATGCATATCTAGCTTATGTGAGAGATGTTAGTATTGATACCCATACAGTTGAGTCAGTTCCAGTAGTGAGGGACTTTCCAGATGTGTTTCCAGCTGATCTTCCGGGCATGCCGCCCGACAGAGATATTGATTTTGGCATTGATTTGTTGTCGAGCACTCAGCCCATCTCTATTCCTCCATATCGTATGGCTCCTCCTGAATTGAAGGAGTTGAAAGAGCAGTTACTGGAATTGCTTGATAAAGGCTTCATTCGGCTCAGTGTGTCACCTTGGGGTGCTCCTGTCCTATTTGTGAAGAAGAATGATGGTTCTATGCGGATGTGTATTGATTATCGCCAGTTGAACAAAGTCACAGTGAAGAACGAGTATCCATTGCCTCGTATTGATGACTTATTTGATAAGTTACAGGGTGCCAGAGTATTTTCCAAGATTTACTTACGTTCAGGTTATCATCAATTGAAGATTCGGGAGCCGGATATCCCGAAGACTGCTTTCAAGACCAGATATGGTCACTATGAGTTTCTTGTCATGTCATTTGGGCTGACCAATGCCCCAGTAACCTTTATGCATTTGATGCACAGTATGTTCCGACCTTATCATGATTCCTTCGTCATTGTAGTTATTGATGACATCCTGGTATATTCCCGATCTCGGGAAGATCATGAACAGCACCTGAGGACCATGCTTCAGACTTTGAGGGAGAAGATATTGTATGCAAAATTTTCTAAGTGTGAATTCTGACTTGATTCAGTGGCATTCTTGGGCCACATAGTGTCTTGTGATGGGATCAAGGTAGATCCGAAGAAGATTGAAGCAGTGCAGAGTTGGCCCAGGCCGTCCTCCGCTATAGAGATCCGGAGTTTTCTTGGTTTGGTGGGGTATTACCGTCGCTTTATAGGGGGATTCGCATCTATTGCAGCACCTATGACTAGGCTGGCCTAGAAGGGGGCTCCGTTCAGGTGGACAGATGAGTGTGAGGAGAGCTTTGAGAAGCTCAAACCAGCTTTGACTACAGCCCCAGTATTTGAATTACCTATAGGTTTGGGGTCCTATACTGTATATTGTGATGTATCGCGGATTGGTCTCGGTGCGGTGTTGATGCAGGACAGTAGGGTGATTGCCTACACGTCCAGACAGTTGAAGGTACACGAAAATAACTATCTTGTCCACAACCGTGAGTTAGCAGCTATTGTTCATGCCTTGAAGATATGGTTGCATTATTTGTACGGTGTTCCTTGTGAGATTTACACCGATCATCGGAGTTTGCAGCATCTGTTTAAGCAGAAAGATCTTAACTTACGTCAGCGGAGGTGGTTGGTGCTACTTAAAGATTATGATATCACTATTTTGTACCACCTTGGGAAGGCCAATGTGGTGGCCGATGCTTTGAGTCGTCGGGCATAGAGTTTGGGGAGTTTAGCATATCTACCAGTAGCAGAGAGGCCATTGGCGTTGGATGTTCAGGCCTTAGCTAGCTAGTGTGTAAGATTGAACATTTCTGAGCCGAATCGAGTATTGGCTTGTGTGGTCTCTCAGTCTTCTCTTTATGATCGTATCAGGGAGCGTCAGTATGATGACCCCCATGTTTTTGTCCTTAAGGGTCTAGCACGGTGATGCTAAGGAGGTCACTATTGGAGATGATGGTTCATTAAGGATGCAGGGCAGGCTATGTGTGCCCAATGTGGATGGTTTACATGAGTTGTTTCTCCAGGAGGCTCACAGTTCACGGTACTCTATTCATTCGGGTGTCGAAAAGATGTATCATGACTTGAAATAGCAATACCAGTGGAGGAGAATGAAGAAGAACATAGTAGAGTATGTGGCTCGATGTCTGAATTGCCAGCAGGTACAATATGAGCATCAATGACAATGGTGGATTTCTTCAAAAGCTAGCGATTCCAGAGTGGAAATGGGAGTGTATCACTATGGATTTTGTTGTTGGACTCCCACGGACTCAACGGAGGTTTGTTGCAATTTGGGTGATTATGGATAGGTTGACCAAGTCGGCTTATTTCATTCCTATGATGACTACCTATTCTTCCGAGCAGCTAGCTCGAATCTATATCTGTGAGATCGTCAGGCTTCATGGCATGCCAGTATCTATTATCTCTGACTGGGGTATGCAGTTTACATCACGATTCTGGAGAGCTGTACAACATGAGTTGGGTACTAGGGTTGAGTTGATCACAGCATTTCACCCTCAAACGGACGGGCAGTCCGAGCACACTATTCAGATATTTGAGGATATGCTTCGTACGTGTGTGATAGATTTTGGGGGTGCTTGGGACCAGTTCTTGCCACTTTCGGAGTTTGCTTACAATAACAGTTATCAGTCCAGCATTCAGATGGCACCATATGAAGCTTTGTTTGGTAGGTGGTGTTAGTCCCCAGTGGGTTAGTTCGAACCCGGGGAGGCCAGATTATTGGGTATGGACTTGGTTCAGGATGCCTTGAAAAATGTGAAGGTGATTCAGGATAGAATTAGCACAGCCCAGTCCAGATAGAAGAGTTATGCGGACCGGAAGGTTTGCGATGTGGCATTCATGGTTGCAGGGCGAGTCTTGCTCCGGGTTTCGCCTATGAAGGGCGTTATGAGGTTTGGAAAGAAGGGAAAGATGAGCCCAAGGTTCATTGGTCCATTTGAGGTGTTGTGTCGAGTTGGGGAGGTTGCTTATAAGCTCGCCTTGCCTCACAGTCTAGCAGGAGTTCATCTGGTATTCCATGTTTCTATGCTCCGGAAGTATCACGGCGATCCGTCCCATGTGTTGGATTTCAGCTCAGTTCAATTGGACAAGGATCTATCTTATGTTGAGGAGCCAGTGGCTATTTTAGACAGGCACGTTAGAAAGCTAAGATCAAAGAACATTGCTTTCGTAAAGGTTCATTGTAGGGGACAGCAGGTCGAAGAGGCGACTTGGGAGACCGAGCAGGATATGCGCAACCGTTATCCTCATTTTTTCACCACTTCAGGTATGTCTCGATGCTCGTTCGAGGACGAATGATTGTTTTAAGAGGGGGAGGATGTAACGACATGGCCGGTCGTTTTGAGAGTTAGAGCCCCGAACCCCTATTAACTGCTTTCCCCATATCTATTTCTACTATTGTGACTTGCCGAGATGATTGGTTTTGAGTTTCGGAGTGTTTTGGGACACTTAGTCCCTAAATGAGAGCTTAAGCCTTAGAATTTGAACCGTAGTCGGAACTGTGTGAAGACGGTTCCGGAATGGAATTCTGTCGGTTCCGTTATCTCCGTTAGGTGATTTTGGACTTGGGGGCGTGTCCGGAATGTGTTTTGGGGGCCCGTAGCTCATTTAGACTTGAAATGGTGAAAATTGAATTTTTGGAGATTTGGACCAGTAGTGGAAATTTTGATATTGGGGTCGGACTCCAATTCCAGAAGTTGGAGTAGGTATATAATGTTGAATATGACTTGTGTGCAAAATTTGAGGTCATTCGGACGTGGTTTGATAGGTTTCGGCATCGGTTGTAGGAATTTGAAGTTTCAAGTTCTTTTAAGTTTGAATTGGAGGGTGATTCGTGATTTTAGCATTAGTTGATGTGATTTGAGGGTTCGACTAAGTTTGTATGGTGTTTTAGGATTGGTTGGTATGTTTGGTTGAGGTCCTGGGGGGCTCGGTTGAGTTTCGAGTGCTTAACGGATCAAAAGTTGGATTTGTGTTGCTGCTGAAGTCTTCAGGCATCTGTCATTTTCACACCTGCGGTGGAAAGACCGCAGGTGCGTGATCGCACGTGCGGAGAGGCAAGCGCAGAAGAGGATTTGGGATGTGTGGTTAGGGGTCGCAGGTACGAAGGGAAATGCCGCATCTGCGATGCCCGAAAATGCGCTATAGGACCCGCAGGCGCGGAGGAGATCACAGAAACGGATAATAGTTTGCAGGCGCGCACTCGCAGGTGCAGCCCTGTTTCCGCAGAAGTGGACCCAGACCTTTTAAGTCGTTTCCACACCTGCGAAGCAAATTCTGCAGGTGTGTCATCGCAGGTGCGACCCAAGGTCCGCAGATGCGAAATAACTGGGCAGCAAAGGGGCAGATTCGAGGGTTTGAAGTTCAATTCACAAATTTGATTGAGAGCTCGGTAGAAGGCGGAATTTGTAGAGATTTTCGGAGGAAGTTTTTGGGTAATGATTCTTAACTCCCTTATGGTTATATTCCACTAATCTATGCTTCAATTCAACGTTTAAATTCGGATTTGGGGTGAAATATTTAGAAAAGTTCTTAGGCCGAATGTTGGGGTTTTGATCGAGATTTTGGTGTCGAATTTTAGTAAATTTGATATGGTTAGACTAGTGAGTGAATGAGCTTTTGTATTTTATGACTTTTACCTGATTCCGAGAAGTAGGCCCCACGGGCAATTGTGAGTTAAATTTCAGAATTTTCGTTAAATGTTGATTTCGTTAATTAGATGAGTCTATTATTGTTTTATTTATGATACGTAATTTATTTTGGCTAGATTTGGGCCATTCAGAGTCGGATATTCGTGGGAAAGGCATTGTGACCGATTAATTGAGCTTGGTTCGAGGTAAGTGGCTTGCCTAACTTTGTGTGGGGGAAATCCATTAAGATTTAGAACCATTGTGTTATGTGAGTGCTGTGTACGTGAGGTGACGAGTACGTACACGGGCTAGTTGTGGTAAAACCCGATTTTCATACCGAGCAGCAACATGTTTTCCTGTTATTTTGCGTTATACCATTTTAATGAGTACTAATCTATTCTCATTCTTAATTGAGTTATTCCAATATGTGTAGCTATCATGTTTAGTCTAATACAACATGTCTACGTGTCTTAATTGTTTATGTGAATTATGTGCAGCATGCTTAGTGAATTTCCTGCTTCTTTCTTGACTGGTACTTAGTCTAAATTGTAAGGTCTTCGTGATGTAGTTGTATTTCTATCATTCGCGCCGCATATTTACTTTGGGACTACGGAACGGTATTCCGGGAGATCCCCATGTCTTGCATATTTACTTTAGGACTATGGAATAATATTTCGGGAGATCCCCCTGCACATTTACTTGGGGACTACGGAACGGTATTCCGGGAGATCCCCCTACACCTTTACTTTGGGACTACGGGACGGTATTCCGGGAGACCCCCCTGCACATTTACGTTTGGGACTACGAGACGGTATCTTGGGAGATCCCTTGTTGTGTTTCTGTATACTAAGCAGTTACCTTATATGATTTCATTGTTGTTAAATTTCAGTCTTTATTTTATTGGGATATTACACTCTATATTGTTTTATTATATATTTACCAGTAGAGCCTTGACCTGACCTCGTCACTACTCGACCGAGGTAAGTCTTGGCACTTACTGGGTACTGATTGTGGTGTACTCATGCTACGCTCTGCACATGTTTTTCATGTGCAGATCCAAGTGCACCTTATCAGCCGCACTATCAGTGAGCCAAGATAGCTTTGGAGACTTCAAGGTATATATGTCGCATCCGCAGACCTCAGAGTCCGCTTCTACTCTTTCTCATGTCCATTATCTTCTGTATTTTTCCTTGTTAGATTCTAATGTATAGAGACACTAGATGTTTCCTTCTATAGTTTGTGATTAACGATGTTTTGGGTTTTGGTATTTGTTGTGTATTTTTGAATAATTGGTTAAATTTTTATTTTTATTTTGATATTCCGCAAAATATTAGGCTTACCTAGTTGTAGAGACTAGGTGCTGGCACGGCATCACACAGATGGGGAAATTGTGTCATAACAGCATGACAATCCAATATAGCATGATAAGGTGACAACCAATCCATACCCAAGATGACATCAAAATCTACCATATCAAGAAGTAGAAGATCCACACTAGTCTCAAGATTACCAATAGCAGTCTCGCACTGGTGTAGATACACGCACAGAAGCACTCAGAGAATCACAAGGCACAACCAAATATGAAGCAAAATAGGAGGACACATAGGAATAAGTAGTTCCTGTATCAAATAGAACTAAAGAATCTCTATGGAAAACTAAATAATACCTGTGATCACAGCATCAGATGACTCGGCCTCAGGCCTAGCTGGAAAAGCATAAAATCGGGCCTGGCCCCACTACTCTGAACTGCGTCCCTAGGACGGCCTCTAATTGGATGGCCTCCATGTCAAACGGTCTGACCTCCACCTCTAATGGCACTACCTCCTCCTCTAATGGCATTACCTCCACCTCTAGCTGCCTGACCCCTACCTCTAGCTGGCTGAGCAGGCGGTGAAGCAACCGGTGCCGGTATGATGGCACGAGAATCTTGCTGAGATCTGTTACTCTCCAATCTAGGTAAATACGTCCTGATGTGACCAATGTTCCACACTCATAACACCCATCCTGATGCCGTGGCTGCTGAAGCTGAAGCTAACCCAAATCGGCCGGATAACCGCTGTAGTAACTTTGGAGTTGTGATGCACTGATAGGAGCTGAATGTGCACTGAATGTCGGCTATCCAGAGTAAGGCATAATAGGACCGTGACTCCCTGAAGCACCGGGAGTTGCATGAAGTGCTGAATGAAACGGTCTGGGAGGATGACCCCTACCAAAATTACCCCTACCTTCATACGAGGAACCATTGAAACCACCGAACTGATGAGGCCTCTTATCGGACCTTTGCCCTCTCTCCTGTGCAAGAACCCTCTTGATCCTCCTTGCAACATTAGCAGCCGCCTGAAAAGAAATCTCACTTCCGGTCTTCTTAGCCATCTGAAGTCTGATAGGGTGAGTGAGTCCCTCAATGAACCTCCTCATTCTCTCTCCCTCCGTAGGTAGTATAAGGAGAGCATGACGGGCCAAATCCATAAAATGGGACTCATACTGAGTAATAGTCATACTGCCCTACTGTAGATACTCAAATTGCTTGCGGAATTCCTCTCTCAGTGTGATAGGGAAGAACTTCTCCAGAAATAGCTGAGAGAACTGCTCCCAGGTAAGTTCAGGCGATCCGACTGGTGGGGTCAATGTATAATCTCTCCACTACCTCTTGGCGGAACCCGTCATCTGAAATACAGCAAAATCAATCCCATTGGTCTCAACTATACTCATGTTCCGTAGCACCTCATGGCAGTGTTCAAAATAATCACGTGGGTCCTCAGAAGGTGTACCACTGAAGTGAACTGGAAAGAGCTTGGTAAACTTATCCAGTCTCAATAAGGCCTCAAAAGGCATGGCGGGCCTATCACCGGTCTGTGCCGCAATAACTGGCTGAACTACCCCAACTGGCGGGGCTGCTGGAGCCTGATTCTGGGGAGCTATCTGCTCCGGAGCGGGAATAGTGGGAGTTTGTGCTCCTCCCCCAGCCTATGAAATGGCTGGTGACATTGGAAATGTACCATTCTGGACCACGCCCTCCATAAGACTCACCAAAAGGACTAGAGCATCCTGAAGCACTAGAGTAGCTATGAATCCTTCCGGGACCTGAACTGGTCTAGCTGGTACATTCTGAACCGGAACCTCCTCCTGAAGGTCCACCTGAGGTTCTACAACAGGTGCAGCTGCTTGAGCTCTGGACTGAGCTCTACCTCGGCCTCTAGCACGACCTCGGCCTCGAACTCTACCCCTGGCCATAGTTGCCACCGGGGGTTCTGGTCCCTGTCTATAGGTAGAGGTATTACGTGTTCTCACCATCTGCGAGAAAATAAGAGTAGAATGGTTCAATCATCAATGATAGAATAAAATCAAACGACAGAATAAGAAAGAAGTGATATTGTTCCTAAACTTCATAGCCTCTGAGAGATAAGTACAAACGTCTCCGTACCGATCTTTCAGACTCTACTAAGCTTGCTCCTGACTCGTGAGACCTATGTAACCTAGTGCTCTAATACCAACTGTCATGACCCGAAATTCCCACCTTCGGACCGTGATGGCGCCTAACATTTCACTTGCTAGGCAAGCCAATGTTAGAATAATATTATCTATTTTAAAACAATTTTTAAAGTTATTAATAATCAAGGAACAAATGCGGAAGTAAAGTCTGAAATGTAGTGAATAATCCATAAAAATAACGTTGTCTAAATACCATCCCAGAATTTGGTGTCACAAATGCACGAGCTTCTAGAATAATACAAATAAGGTCTGAATAAAATAAAGTTGTCTGGAAATAAACACACAGCTGAAGTAAAATAGACGGAAACTTCAGAACTGCGGATGCCATGCAGTTATACCTCAAGTCCCCTCCGAGTAGCTGAAATCCGAGCAAGTCTATGACACGCCGCTGGGACCAACTCCGAAATCTGCACAAGAAGTGCAGATTGTAGTATCAACACAACCAACCCTATGTACTGGTAAGTGCTGAGCCTAACCTCGACGAAGTAGTAACGAGGCTAAGGCGGGCCACTTACATTACCTGTACGCAATATTAGTAACAACAACAATAATAGAAATAAATCAGGTAACTCATTTATAATAATTGAAGCCAACTCAGCAGTCATAACCAATTATCATTTCCATCAATTCTGTTGCAGCGTGCAACCCGCTCTCACAATATATTCACATTCAATTTTGTTGCAGCGTGCAACCCGCTCCCCCAATATTGACTTTTACTTTCATTTCTGTTGCGGCGTGCAACCCGTTCCCCCAATATATATAGCTTTAAGCAGCTCATAATGTAAATAAACATTACTCCAATAAATACCACGTCCAACGAGAAACTATTAAGCATCAAGGCATACAATAATTATAATTTATTTATGAACAAACAATGGCAATAACAATTTATTTTGGAAATAAGGGAAAAAATAGACAGTTTATTATTCAATATGCTAAATGTCAAGTAGCAATTAGTGCACAATATTCAAATAATCATGTATCAATTATTACAGGAATTTAAGAATTAATATTTGGCAAAGAATAAGAGAGAAACAATTATTATAACAATTAATTCATGTATTAAAACAAATTTAGAATTTTAAAATAATTATGCAAACAGTTAATTTGACGACGCATAGGTACTCGTCACCTCGCATATACGTCGTTTACATGCAATTCACATAACAATTTATTTAAGGGTTCTATTTCTCAAGTCAAGGTTAACCACGACACTTACCTCGCTTTGTAAAGTCTAATCAATTACTAAACCACAGCTTTTCCTTTTAAATTTGTCTCCAAAAGCTTCAAATCTATTCACAAACAATTCGATATATTCAATACTAATCATAGGAATTAATTCCATATGAATGTTCTAGGTTTCCGGATAAAATTCGAAATTCTTTAAACTATTCGGCAGTGGGACCCACATCCCAAATCTCTAAAAAACTTACGAAATCCAAACCGTTCCGATACGAGTCCAACCATACAAACTTTATCAAATTCCGATGTCAAATGGATCTTCAAATCTTAAATTTTCGTTTTTAGAAGATTTTATAAAAATATGATTTTTCTTCCATAAATTCATGGATTCATGATATGAATGAGTATGAAATCATGAAATATAATCAATATAGGATAAGGAAAAATCGCCCAAAATGCGCCTTACCCGAGCTCAAAAAAGAAAAAGGGTTGAAAATGGGACGAATCCCATTTTCCAGAACTTAAGTTCTGTTTCTGGGACTTTTACCCTTCGCGAACGCGGTCAGTGCCTCGCATTCGCGAAGCACAAATTTGTGCTTCGCGAATGCGAGGCACTGACCGCGTTCGCGAAGGGTAAAAGTCCCAGAAACAGAACTTAAGTTCTGTTTCTGGGACTTTTACCCTTCGCGAACGCGGTCAGTGCCTCGCATTCGCGAAGCACAAATTTGTGCTGTCCCATTTGACACTTCGCGAACGTGAGGGTTACTTTGCGAACGCGAAGCTTGCCTAGCTTGGTCTTCGCGAACGCGAGATGCCCTTCGCGAATGCGAAGGTAATAATCCTGGCCAGCCTCTTTCCCTTTGCGAACGCGAAGCTTTGAACCTCAAGCCTTCGCGAACGCGAAGCACAAAACATGCCAGCCCCAATTTTCTCTATGCGTTCGCGAGAGTACCTTCGCGAACGCGAAGAAGAACACCCCAGAAGCCTGAATTCTGCAAAACCAGATTTCCTAAGTCCGAACATGATCCGTTAACCACCCGAAACCAACCCGAGCCCTCGGGGCTCCAAACCAAACATGCACCCAAGTTCTAAAACATCATACGAACTTGCTCGCAGGATCAAATCACCAAAATAACACCAAGAACTACGGAACAGACACCAAATCAAAGGAAATTTCCAAGAAAACTTTAAAACTTATATTTGTATAACCGGACGTCCGAATCACGTCAAATCAACTCCGATTCTCACCAAATTCGGCAGACAAGTCATAAATATTATAGTGGACCTACACCGGTCTCTGAAACCAAAATACAAACTCGAGGTCAATAAATCCAGCATCAGTAATTTCTTAAAAATCATTAAGCTTTCAAGCTTTCACTATTTCATCAAAATTCCATATCTCGCGCTAGGGACCTCGGAATTAAATTCCGTGCATACGCCCAAGTTCCAATTCATGATACAGACCTACCGAAATTGTCAAAACACTTATCTGGGTCCATTTACTTAAAATGTTGACTAAAGTCAACTCAGTTGAGTTTTTAAAGTTCTATATCACATTTTAATCCATTTTACACATAAAAACTTTTGGGAAAATTGTACGGGCTGCTCACGCAAGTCGAGGAATGATAAATAGTGCTTTTTGAGGTCTTAGAATATAGAATTACTTGTGCAAATGATGATGTGAAGTTATTGTATTGGTAATTTTATGTGATGATGTGGGGTTATTGCATTGATAATTTTCATGCGATGTTGTGATTTTCCTTGTATTTAATTTTATATCTTGTGCAATTTATCTTGTTATTTCGGTAAACTTGCTAATAGTCTGATCTATGTTGAAATTGGGAGCATGCGGCTATTGCCAGGTGGATTATGAAATAAAATATGGGCACGAGGTGCCGTGTGTAAATAATGATGATATTGGCACGCGAATTGTCCGTGCAGTTGTGATATGAAATGTGGGAACGAGGTGTCGTGAGTAAATGATGATGATATTGGCACGTGAGTTGTCCGTGCGGATGTGATAGAGAAATTAGCACGAGGTTCCATAGAAATATGAAAATGGGCTGAGACCCGTATTTTATGATTTTGAAATGAGGTGTCCCAGGGTGACTTTTATTCGAAAGATATTTATTTGATAGAATTATATTTGAACGAGATTTCTTTGAAAGAATTATATTGGAAAGATATTTACTTAAAGGAATTATATTTGAAAGAGATTTATTTGAAAGAATTATATTTGAAAGATATTTATTTGAAGGGAGTATATTGGAAATATATTTTTTTGAAAGTATTATATCCTGAAGATTATTATTTGAAAAACATATAGGTGAAAGATTTATACTAGAAGGACTCGATTAATTTGTTGTACTTGTATTCATTATTTGTTGAGCAATATTTATGGTGTTCTTGTTGCCGTACTGTATATATCACTGGTTGATTATTGTTGCCATCATTGTTATTTGTTTCCTATTATTTTTGTATACTATATTGCACAGGTTATTAGACTAGTGAGTGTCTTGACTGTACCTCGTCACTACTCCACTAAGGTTAGTCTTGATACTTACTGGGTACCGACTATGGTGTACTCATACTACACTTCTGCACATTTTTGTGCAGAGCCGGATATTGGAGATATCAGACTCGGACAAAGTTAAAGTGTGATCGCAAGGATTCAAGGTAGAGCTGCTTCATCGTCGCAGTCCCTTGGAGTCTTTCCATTTTATTGTACTGTTAATTATTAATCAAACAGTACTGAGTATTCGATCCTTGAGATCATTTCATGTATTCAGTTAGAGTTCGTGACTCAGTATTACCAGTCTTGGGAGGTTGTTTGTAATTATTTCCGCGGTTAGTTTCTATTAAAAAAAATAGCTTGGATTGTAATTATAATCGGCTTAGTTAGTCTTAGAGTCTAAGTACCATCACGATGCTTGTGGTGGGATTTTGGGTTATGATAAGTTGGTATCAGAGCTCTAGGTTCATAGGTTCTACACGCCACGAACGAGTTTAGTAGAGTAGACGTCTGTACTTATCTTTGAGAGGCTATAGAACTAGTAGGAAAACATTTTCACTTCTTTTATTCCTTATCATGCGGCATTTATTCAGCTTGAAGCATATATCTTATGTTCTTTTGCATTCACTCGTGTATGAAATTGTGCACTCGGTATCAACTATTTTCCAACGGTTCGTGATACTACAAAGGGGTTATACGAGATCCAGGGTTGCTCAACTATTGTTACAACGTGTCGTCCAGATCGATGATGCGGAAGTATTGAGATATCATTCAGTTGTGCACATGGGGGTGCAGCAAGTTCTGACATTTGATTGATAAGTATGATCTTAAGAAGGTTTAATTAATTGCCTAATCACCACAATCGTGGTAGGGTCACGAGATGGATGTAGATCTGAAGATAGTTGGTGGTATTAGAGACTATGTAGTTCGTATGGGATTTACATTTAGTGAAAGGTACATACTAGCAGTCATGGCACTCGAGGAAGCAATTTTGACTGTCACGAGGATGACATGTGCCTAATAAATGGCTTGATGTGTCTTATGACTGGTGACATACGAGCGGTAAAGGCTAGTATTGTGGATCATCGGACTATGTCCTATGGATTCCCGCCAAGTGAGGGGAGTTCGCTATCAATGATCAGATTGCGGGGTCATGTATTATATCAGTTTTGTCCTGAGATGTATATATGTGGTATTGAAAGGTTCTCGAAAACTTGTATATGATTAAGAGTTGAGATTTGTGTGGGATGATGTTGGGACTTGTGGTATTCTCGCGTCCTTAATAATTCCGCATTTTAGTATCAACGGGGTCATGAAAACAATTTCAGAATACTCGGGGTGCTCCAGTAAGTTCTATTAATGCACCACCGGTACGGGGTTCCTATAATGGTTATTCTAGTTATCCAGCACAGACTCAGTATGAGCAGCCAAACCCGAAGAGGGGTTGTTATGAGTGTGGTGATACTAGGTACATCATGAGAGATTGTCCCAGACTTGGGAGGGGTGGATTTTATCAGAACACTCAGGAGATGTGCCCCAATGCAGTTACTACCCCACGTGCACAGCCAGTTAGAGGTGGAGGACAGACGGGTAGATGGCATGTAACGACCCGACTTGTCGTTTTAAAAATTTATGCCATGTTCAGTGACTTAAGGTCTCGAGTAGCTTCGCAATATGTATTATGACCCGCGAGTGTGGTCGAGTTTGCCTTTCAAAAGATTCGAAATTTAATTAAAAGAACAATTCTTATTTAGAAGTTTAAATGAAAAGAATTGACCGGAGAGTTAACTTTTGAGCAAACGACCCCGGAATGGAATTTTGATGATGTTAATAGCTTCGTATGATAATTTTGGACTTAGGCGTATGTTCGGATTTGGATTTGGAAGTGCGTAGTACAATTTGACATATTTTGGCGAAAGTTGAAAAATATAAGATTTTGGAAAAGTTCGACCGAAGGGTGAATTTTTGATAACGAAGTCGGATTTCGATTCCGGAAATGGGAATAGCTCCCTTACATCAATTATAACTTGTGTGCAAAATTTGAAGTCATTCCGGATTGATTTGATATGTTTCGACCCAAAATATGGAAGTTGAAAGATTTGAAAACTTATAATTCGATTCGATGCGCGATTCGTAATTTCAGCATTTTTGACGTGGTTTGAAGCCTCAACTAAGTTTGTATTGTATTTTGAGACATGTTTGTATAATTGGTTGAGGTCCCGGGGGCCTCGGGCGAGTTTCAGATAGTTAAAGGAACCAAAATTGGACTTGAAGGTCTGTTGGAAGTCTGCCACTGGTTTCATCGCATCTGCGATGAAATTGGTCGCAGGTGCGAAACATATCACGCATTTGCCTGCTCGCAGAAGCGGGAGAGAAGGCACAGAAGCGGAGGAGCATCGCAGATGCGCATGGGGCATCGCAGAAGCGATTCGCGCAGAAGCGAAAACACTTCCGCAAATGCGATGGTCGACTAGGCAGTTCCGCAAAAGTGAGTTTTGACTCACACAAGCGGCGTCGCAGGTGTGATAAAATGGTCCGCAGGTGCGAAACTGGGCAGAAACATAAGGATGGAACTTGGCCATTTTTGGCATTTCGTTTTGGAATTTTTGGAGCTTGGATTTGGGCGATTCTAGAGGGATTCTTCACAAGCTTGGTTGCGGTAAGTGTTATATATCCTAAAGTGTTTATATTTCATGAATCCATGATTATATTCATCATTTAATTCGGATTTAAATGGAGAAAAATCAATTTTTTTGTAACATCTTCCAAAAATAAAAATTTAAGATTTGGAAGTCGAGTTGTTATTGGAATTCAATAAAATTGGTATAGTTGAACTCTTATCGGAATGGGTGTTCGGATTTCATGAATATTATGTCGGGTTCCGAGAAGCAAGTCCCACGTTGACTTTTGTTGAATTTTTGGAATAAATTTTTAAGTCAACGTATTATTATCCGGAATTGTTTCTGATGAATTTTAACGAAGTTATACAATTATTTTGGATAGATTTGAGTTATCCGAAGGTCAATTCAAGCAAGAAGGCGATTTTGGAAATATCGGCATAACTTGAAAAAGGTAACTATCTTGCCTAACCTTGAGTGGGGGAAATTACCCCTTAGGCATTGAGTCTTATGTGTAAATTGTGTAATTGAAAACCATGTACGCGAGGTGACGAGTAGGTACTTGGTTTATATGTGCAAATTACATTGGTTAAAAATTCTTAGGCACCCTTATGTATTAAGTCAGAAATTATTGGCACTTATTAAATCCTCTAATTGTCATGCCTAGATCCTTGAATGTTGAAATTGTTTTTATATGATGATTTGGTGTGATTGCCACCTTGAATTAATGTGAAATATATTTTGTTAAGATTTTGTGCATATTATGGTCGAGCCATGGGCTCCTTATTGTGGAAAAATGATGTATTGTTGATTTCTGTGGCAAGTTGAAATATTTTAGAACTTGATGAGCCATTTGTGATATGTGAGCACTTGATGTGTAGTGGTTGAAATCATATTTTGTCATGACCCAAACTAACCCCCGTCGTGATGGCGCCTATCGTGGAACTAGGCAAGCCGACTCATTTCCAAAACAAACCGATATTTTCATTTCAAAGATAATTCCAATGTTATTTAACATAAAAACCTTTGTAAAGGAGTTCCAATCAAAATAAAAGTGCGTAAGGAAAAGCCCTACATCGGGGTGTCACTAGTCATGAGCATCTACTAAAATCTGTCTAACAATATCAAGGCTAACTCAGCCTGGAAAATAGCTAAATACAACTAGAGGAAGATAAGATGGAGAAGAGCAGGGGCTGCGATCGCCAAATAGCTACCTTGCTATCTCCAAGAAAATCTGCAACCAGAACAATCAATAACCGCTACCATGTCCAGCTACACCTAAATCTGCACACAAGGTGCAGGGAGTAACATGAGTACGCCAACTTAGTAAATAACAACAATAAATAAAGACTGAGCAGTAATGACGAGCAATAAAGTATATAACATTCATATCGGGAAATCTCAGTAAACTACCACATGCTTTTAAAATCAGGATTTGAATCAAAACATCTCGTTTAACCCAGTTCCAGTAAAAATTATTTAAAGATATTTTTCAACGGTATTCAGACAGAGGAAAAATGCAAAGGTGAGAAAAAATTATGAAATCATAAACAGCCCCTCGGGAAAAACATCACTCATATACAGCCCCTCGGGCAAACCTCACAGTCACCCGTACCACTCGGGCATACCTCATAATCACTCTTGCCACTCGGGCATACCTCACAATCACTCTTGCCTCCCAATCACTCAGCACTCGGCACTCGCACTCAATAGGTACCTGCGCTCATTGGGGGTGTATACAGACTCCGAAGGGGCTCCTTCAGCCCAAGCACTATAATCTGCACGGACAACTCACGTGCTATAATAATAACGTATGCTGCAGGCGGGCAGCCCCGATCCACACTCATCCTCACAATCAGGGCCTCGGCCGATATCAACAATCTGCGGCGTGCAGCCCGATCCCATAAATATCCTCACAAATCAGGCCCTCGACCTCACTCAGTCATAAACCTCTCAAGCCACTCGGGCATTTCAGTAAAACGGGGCATTCGGCCCAAAACATTTATATGCATCAAAATAAAGTCATAAAACTGAGTTATGCAGTAAACAAGTATAAACACGACTGAGTATAGATTTTCAATCAAAACCAATGAGAGGATAGTAAGAAAAAGCCCCAAAGGGTCCAAACAGCACTGGCGCAAGGCCCAAACATGGCATTCAGCCCAATTTACAAAAACTCTTTCTAAAACATATAAGTATCATATAGTTTCAACAAAGTATGCAACTTTACAGTTGCTACGGGACGGACCAAGTCACAATCCCCAACAGTGCACGCCCACACGCCTGTCACCTAGCATGTGCGTCACTAAAAATAGTAGAAGGATACACAATTCGGGGTTTCGTACCCTCAGGACTAGATTTACAATCGTTACTTACCTCAACCCGGTCAAATATCTACCCCGCAATGCTCTTGCCTCTGGACTCGGCCTCCAAATGCTCCGAATCTATTCACAATCAGTACAATACCATCAATACGCGCTAATGGAATGAATTCCACAAGAAAAGCTACAAAATTAGACCAAAACCCGAAATTGGCTCAAATACGGCCCCCGGGCCCACGTCTCAAAATCCAACAAAATTCACAAAACTAGAAAGCTCATGCAGTCATGAACCTAACCATACCAAATTCATCAAAATCTGACATCGTTTGGTCCTTCAAATCCTTAAATTACTCTCCAAAAATTCCAAGCCCTAACCCCTCATGTTTACCAATTACAATGATTAAACAACGGAAAATCACCATATATACGAGTATTAGGGCTCATGTAACTTACCTCACTGATAGCCCTTGAATCACCCTTCAAATATCCCTCCAAAAGCTCCAAAAACCGACTTGCAAATGGTGGAAATGAACCAAATTCGCGAAGGGTTCTATTTAAGGTTTCTGCCCAGGTTTTTCTCACCTGCGAAAACTTTCACGCTTCTGCGCCACCGCACCTGCGAAAAACTCTATCGCAGGTACGGAACTCACTTAGGAGCCCAACTTTCGCATATGTGGCCAAAAACCCTGCGCCAGCGAAGGCGCACCTGCGCGTTTCCTCCGCTTCTGCGAAGCCTGCCCAGCATCCCCCTTTCCGCATATGCGCCCCAGGTTTCGCACCTGCGGGCTCGCAGATGCGACCTCCAACTCGCACCTGCACGACCTGCCTAGCCCAGCATTGCCCGCACCTGCGCACTCCCCACGCGTACCAGCGGCCTCGCACCTACGACTCTTTCTTCCGCAGGTGCGAAATAGCAGTAGTAGCAGCTTCAACTGCATTTTCCATCTTCGACAAATCCGTTAACCACCCGGAATCACCCCGAGTCCCTCGGGACCTCAGCCAAAACTACCAACAAGTCATACATCAACATACCAACTTAGTCGAACCTTCGAATCACTCTAAACAACATCAAATCATCAAATTACCATCGGATTCAAGCCTAAGAACTTCTAAATTTCCAAATTTGACAACCGATGCTGAAACCAACCAAACCACATCTGAATGACCTCAAATTGTGCACACACATCACAAATGACACTACAAACCTACTCCAACTTCCGGAATTCCAGTCCGACCCTGATATCAAATTTTCCACTGCCGACCGAAATCGCCAGATTTCCAATTTCGCCAATTCAAGCCTAATTCTACCACGGACCTCCAAATCACATTCTACTTAAGAGACTAAGTGTCTCAATTCACTCTGAAACCACTCCGGTCCCGAACCAACTAACCCGATATAACATAATATAGATGAACAACACAAAAGAAGTGGAAATGGGGAAAACGGGGCTATAATTCTTGAAACGACCGGCCGGGTCATTACATCCTCCCCCTCTTAAACATTCGTTCATCCTCGAACGAGTCTAGAAACATACCTGGAGTCTCGAATAGGCATGGATATCTGCTACGCATCTCCCGCTCAGTCTCCCAGGTGGCCTCCTCCACAGGCTGACCTCTCCACTGCACCTTCACTGAAGCTATATCCTTTGACCTC
>AWOL01S0034936.1:80693-115082 GCA_000715115.1 Nicotiana otophora
TAATTGGCACGTGAATTTTCCGTGCAGTTGTGATATGAAATGAGGGCACGAGGTGCCGGAAAAATATGATGATTTAATTATGGGTACGAGGTGCCGTAAAAATATGAAAATGGGCTGAGACCCGTGTTTACGAAAAATATAAAAATTGGTTGAGACCCATATTTTTATGATTATGAAATGAGGTGTCACATGGTGACTTTTAAATTGAAAGAATTATATTCAAAATATTTATTTGGAAGGATATTTACTTAGAAAGTATTATATGAAAGAATTTTATTTGAAAGATATTTATTTGAGGAAATTATATTTGAAATGATTTATTGAAAGAATTATATTTGAAAATTAATTATTTGAGAAAATTATATTTGAAAGAGAGTTATCTGGAAGAATTATATGTGAAAGACATTTATTTGAAGGACTTGATTTAATTGAGTGCACTTGTGTTTATTAATTGTTGAGTGATATTAATGGTATTCTTATTGTCTGTTGTGCATATCACTGGTTGTTCCATGTTGTCCTATTATTATTTGTTTCCTATTATTTTGTATATTATATTGCACATGTTATTAGACTAGTGAGTGTCTTGACTGTACCTCGTCTCTACTCCATTGAGGTTAGTCTTGATACTTTCTGGGTACTGACCGTGGTGTACTCATACTATACTTCTGCACATTTTTGTGCAGAGCCAGGTATTGGAGATATCAGACTTGAGCAGAGTTAAAGTGTGATCATAAGGATTCAAGGTAGAGCTGCTTGGCCGTCGCAGTCCCTTAGCGTCTTTTCATTTTATTGTACTGTTAATTTGTAATCAAACAGTATTGTATATTCGGTCCTCGTGATCATTCCATGTATTCAGTTAGAGTTTGTGACTCAGTACTACCAGTCTTGGGAGGTTGTATATTCATATTTATTTTCACTGTTAGTTTTGGTTACTTATTTAATTCAAAAAACAAATGGCTTCAAAATGTAATAGAAATCGGCTTACCTAGTCTTAGAGACTAGGTGTCATCACGACGCCTGTGGTGGGATTTTGGGTTGTGACACGCCCTAGAGGGGGAGGCCCAGCCCGTTGATATATTCGCTATGGTGTGGCTGAGGCCACTACACCAGATGGTGTCGTTACAGGTATGATCTTGATTTGTTATAAAAGGATATTGTTCCTTAATTTGATTCGGTTCTGAATATTGAAGCGAGTCCTCCTATTATGCTCCACTTATGGGTGAGCTTCGTAATTTTGTGACCCATTTATATGTTTATCCCCGTTGGGAAATTAAATGATGCTAGCCCGTGTCTATTATTTTTATTTTGTACACTTTTGAGGACTATAAGTCCAAAAGTGACTTTCTATTACTCTCTAAAGTGGGTTTTGATATGACTTCGGAACAATTGAATTCAATTTTATGAATTATATGCCCTGCCGGTATGGGATTTCATTATATGTTGTGAAAATTGTTTACGAAACTTATTCAAAAGAAGAAATAAAGGAAATGGAAAATTTCAGTTAGCGTAATGTGCAAAATACCTGTGATTCAGAGATGAGGACGAGATCATCGTATTTTTATATAATGTGAAATATTTAAACCGGACTACAAGCCACAGTGGAAGTTATATAAGTACGAGTTCCTTGTGGTGAAACATTTATGTGTTTAAATTCTTTCTTTGTGAAATCTAAATTTGTATTATAGTATTAATAGGAAGTAATGCCTGTTAGGCTTATTCGATAATTTTGAATATATTTTCTGTGCATATTAGCCATATTTGTGCTGTAAAGATTGAGTTTTAGCCTACGATATGAGTGCTCAGGTGGCGTTAAATGTGACTCGTTGATACGGATAAATAATTATGAGGTCTTCATGCCTCGTGTGTTGCTGTCAGTGTTGCGAAAATTTAAAATGAGATTTTAGTTAATATGAGATTAATTGAGGATGCTAGAATTAACTATAAACAGCTATTATGACCAGAGATGTGGTTATGGGCATACGTTGATGTGTGCGTAGGCACGAGTTTCAATAGCTGGTTGAAACTAATACCATGCGTTGATGTGATAATAAGGCCTTTTGAAATTAATTGGAGTGTAAGAAGTTCTCTTTAAAGTTTATAAATGAGGATAAAAGAAATAATCTCAACTGAGATGGTGTTGTCGGACCCATGCTAAATTGTGGTGACGTAGAATCACCCGCGAGTATGTGTGTAATAATACATTCAGAAATTTAATGTCCTCAGAATAATTCTTGGCACGTTCGAGGACGAACGTATGTTCAAAGAGGGGGGGGATGTAACGACCCGACTTGTCATTTTAATAATTTACATTCCGTTCGGTGTCTTAAGGTCTCGAGCATCTTTGAAACGTGTATTATGACTTGTAAGGGTGGTCAAGTTTGGTTTTCGGATGATTCAAAATTTAATTGAAAGAACAATTCTTGTTTTGGAAGCTTAAGTTGAAATAATTGACTGGATGGTGAATTATGTGTAAACGATCCCGAAATGGAGTTTTGATGATTTCAATAGCTCTGTATGGTAATTTTGGGCTTAGGAGTGTGTCCGGAAAATATTTTGGAAGTCCGTAGTGAAAGTTTGCTTGAAATGGCGAAAGTTGAATTTTTGGGAATTTTGACCGGGGAGTTGACTTTTTGATATCAAAGACAGAATCCAGTTCTAAAAATTTTCATAGATCGTTATGTCATTTATGAATTGTGTTCAAAATGTGAGGTCAATCGGAATTGATTTGTTAGGTTTCAGCATCGAATGTAGAAGTTGGAAATTCTTAAGTTCCTTAAGCTTGAATTGGGATATGATTCGTAGTTTTAGCGTTGTTTTATGTTATTTGAGGTTTCAACTAAGTTTTTATGATGTTTTAGGACTTGTTGGTGTATTGGGTTGAGGTCCCGAGGGCCTCGGGTGAGTTTTGGAGTGGTTTCGGATCATTATTTAACTGCTGGTTTTTATGACAGCAGTGTGCGGAATTCCTTATGCGCAGAGCTGAATTTGGAAGCTTATATCTTGAAATCTATAAGGAATCTGGAAATTATCAAAACATAAAAGTTGTAGCCATTTCATTCTAGTTTCCATAATAATAAACCATTCATAATTCGGAAATTTGTACAAAAGGTTATGATTGATTGACTGAAGCTGGTACTGCAGATTTTGGCTACAGCACTGTGCATCGCCAGAAATTTCTGCTGCACAAGCTGAATTTGGGAGCTTATATCTCGCAATCTATGAGGATTTGGGCGATGAGAAAAACATGAAAGTTGTAGCCTGTCACGACCCGAAATTCCCACATTCGGACCGTGATGGCCCCTAACATTTCACTTGCTAGACAAGCTAACGTTAGAATAATATTATCTATCTTTAAAACAATTTTTAAAGTTAATAATAATCAAGGAACAAATGTGGAAGTAAAGTCTGATATGTAGTGAATAATCCATAAAAATAACGGTATCTAAATACCATCCTAGAATTTGGTGTCACAAGTACACGAGCTTCTAGAATAATACAAATAAGGTCTGAATAAAATAGAGTTGTCTGGAAATAAACACACAGCTAAAGTAAAATAGACAGGGACTTTAGAACTGCGGACGCCATGCAGTTATACCTCAAGTCTCCTCTGATTAGCTGAAATCCGAGCAAGTCTATGACACGCCGCTGGAACCAACTCCGAAATCTGCACAAGAAGTGCAGAGTGTAGTATCAGTATAACCGATCCCATGTACTGGTAAGTTCTGAGCCTAACCCCGACGAAGTAGTGACGAGGCTAAGGCAGGTCACTTACATTACTTGTACGCAATATTAGTAACAATAACAATAATAGAAATAAATCAGGTAACTCATTTATAATAATTGAAGCCAACTCAGCAGTCATAACCAATTATCATTTTCATTAATTCTGTTGCATCGTGCAACCCGCTCTTACCATATATTCACATTCAATTCTGTTGCAGCGTGCAACCCGCTCTCACAATATATTCACATTCAGTTCTGTTGCGGCGTGCAACCCGCTCCTCCAATATATTCATTTTAATAAAGTTTGTTATATATTTATTCCATCAAGTATATATAGACTTATTAAATAAATCTATTGCGGCGTGCAATCCGATCCCCCAATATTGACTTTTAAATAAATCTATTGCGGCGTGCAATCCGATCCCCCAATATTGGCTTTTAAATAAGTCTATTGCGGCGTGCAATCCGATCCCCCAATATTGACTTTTAAATAAGTCTATTGCGGCGTGCAATCCGATCCCCCAATATTGACTTTTAAATAAGTCTATTGCGGCGTGCAATCCGATCCCCCAATATTTACTTTTACTTTCATTTCCGTTGTTGCGTGCAACCCGTTCCTCCAATATATATAGCTTTACGCAGCTCATAATGTAAATAAAAATTACTCCAATAAATAACACGTCCAATGAAAAACTATTAAGTATCAAGGCACACAATAATTATAATTTATTTATGAACAAACAATGGCAATAACAATTTATTTTGAAAATCAGGGAGAAAATAGACAGTTTATTATTTAATATGCTAAATGTCAAGTATCAATTAGTACACATAATTCAAATAAGCATGTAGCAATTATTACAGGAATTTAAGAATTAATATTTGGCAAAGAATAGGAGAGAAACAATTATTATAACAATTAATTCATGTATTAAAACAAATTTAGGATTTTCAAATAATTATTCAAATAATTAATTTGACGACATATAGGCACTTGTCACCTCGCCTATACGTCGTTCACATGCAATTCACATAACAATTTATTTAAAGGTTCTATTCCCTCAAGTCAAGGTTAACCACGACACTTACCTCGCTTTGCAAATTTCAATCAATTACTCAACCACAACTTTTCCTTTTAAATTTGTCTCCAAAAGCTTCAAATCTATTCACAAACAATTCGATATATTCAATACTAATCATAGGAATTAATTCCATATGAATTTACTAATTTTACGGATAAAATCCAAAATTCATTAAAATATTCGGCAGTGGGACCCACATCCCAAATCGCAGGAAAAACTTACGAAATTCGAACACCCGCTCTGATACGAGTCCAACCATACAAACTTTATCAAATTCCGATGTCAAATGGACCTTCAAATCTTAAATTTTCGTTTCTGAAAGATTTTATAAAAATCTGATTTTTCTTCCATAAATTCACGGATTCATGAAATAAATGAGTATGCAATCACGAAATATAATCGATATAGGAAATGGAACACTTACCCCAATATTTTCCTATGAAAATCGCCCAAAACTCGCCTTACCCGAGTTCAAAAATGTAAAAGAGTTGAAAATGGGACGAATCCCATTTTCCAGAACTTAAGTTCTGTTTCTGGGACTTTTACCCTTCACGAACGCGGTCAGTGCCTCGCATTCGCGAAGCACAAATTTGTGTTGTCCCATTTTACACTTCGCGAATGCGAGGGCTACTTCGCGAACGCAAGATGCCCTTCGCGAACACGAAGGCAATAACCCTGGCCAGCCTCTTTCCCTTCGCGAACGCGAGCCTTCGGTCGCAAACGCGAAGCTTTGAACCTCAAGCCTTCGCGAACGCAGTCACTTTGTCGTGAACGCGAAGCACAAAACGTGCCAGCCCCAATTTGCTCTTTGTGTTCGTGAGAGTACCTTCGCGAACGCGAAGAAGAACACACCAGAAGCTTGAAGTCTACAGAAAACCAGATTTCCTAAGTCCGAACATGATCCGTTAACCACCTGAAACCAACCCGAGCCCTCGGGGCTCCAAACCAAACATGCACCCAAGTCCTAAAACATCATACGAACTTGCTTGCATGATTAAATCGGCAAAATAAAACCAAGAACTACGAATTGGACACCAAATCAAAGGAAATTTCCAAGAAAACTTTAAAACTTATATTTTTATAACCGGACGTCCGAATCACGTCAAATCAACTCTGATTCTCACCAACTTCGGTAGATATGTCATAAATATTATAGTGGACCTACACCGGGCTCTGGAACCAAAATACGGACCCGAGGTCAATAAATTCAACATCAGTAATTTCTTAAAAATCATTAAGTTTTCAAGCTTTCAATGTTTCATCAAAATTCCATATCTCGAGCTAGGGACCTCGGAATTAAATTTCGGGCATACACCCAAGTCCCAAATCATGATACAGACCTACCGGAATTGTCCAAATATTGATCCGGGTCTGTTTGCTCAAATTGTTGTCTAAAGTCAACTCAGTTGAGTTTTTAAAGCTCTATTTCACATTTTAATCCAATTTTCGCATAAAAAATTTTCGAAAAATTGTACGGACTGCGCACGCAAGTTGAGGAATGATAAATGGTGCTTTTAGAGGTCTTAGAACATAGAATTACTTACTAAATTTAAAGATAACACTTTGGGTCATCACATTCTCCACCTCTAAAACAAACGTTCGTCCTCGAACGGAGTTAGAAAAAGTACCTGAGCTGGTGAATAAGTGTGGATATTTACTCCGCATCTCCGACTCGGACTCCCAGGTAGATGCCACTACCGACTGACCTCTCCATTGCACCCAAACTGAAGGATAACTCTTAGACCTCAACTGTCGGACCTGCCGGGCTAGAATTGCCACCGGCTCCTCCTCGTAAGTCAAATCTTTGTCCAATTGGACTGAGCTGGAATCTAACACTTGGGACGGATCACCATGATATTTTCGGAGCATAGACACATGGAACGCCGTATGAACCGCTGATAAACTATGTGGTAATGCAAGCATGTAGGCTACTTCACCCAACCTATAAGGAATTTCAAAGGGTCCGATATACCTAGGGCTCAACTTGCCCTTCTTCCCGAACCTCATTACACCTTTCATTGGTGAAACCCGGAGCAATATTCTTTCTCCAACCATGAATGCAATATCACGAAATTTACGGTCGGAATAACTCTTTTGCCTAAACTGAGCTGTGCGAAGTCGATCCTGAATAATCTTGACCTTATCCAAGGCATCCTGTACCAAATCAGTACCCAACAATCGAGCCTCTCGCGGTTCAAACCAACCAACTGGCGATCGGTATCTCCTTCTGTATAATGCCTCATATAGAGCCATCTGAATGCTCGAATGGTAGCTATTATTATAAGCAAACTCCGCAAGTGGCAAGAAATGATCCTAAGAACCTCCAAAGTCTATAACACAAGCGTGGAGCATATCTTCCAATATTTGAATAGTGCGCTCTGACTGTCTGTCTGTCTATGGATGAAATGTTGTACTCAACTCCACCCGCGTGCCTAACTCGTATTGTACAACCCTTCAGAAATGTGAGGTAAACTGCGTACCTCGATCTGAAATAATAGACACGGGCACACCGTGAAGGCGGACAATCTTGCGAATGTAAATTTCAGCTAACCTCTCTGAAGAATAGGTAACTACCACTAGAATGAAATGTGTTGACTTGGTCAACCTGTCCACAATGACCCAAACTGCGTTTTCTCTGAGTCTGTGGGAGCCCAACAATAAAATCCATAGTGATACGCTCCCACTTCCACTCAGGAATTTCTAACTTCTGAAGCAAACCATCAGGTCTCTGATGCTCGTACTTAACTTGCTGACAATTCAGACACTGATTTTCATATACAACTATATCCTTTTTCATTCTCCTCCACTAATAATGTTGCCACAAATCTTGATACATTTTGGCGGTACCTGGATGAATAGAATACCTGGAACTGTGTGCTTCTTCAAGAATTAATTCACGAAGCCCATCCACATTAGGCACACAAATACGACCCTGCATTCGCAGAACCCCATCTTTCCCCACCGCAACCAGTTTGGCATCACTGTGCCATACCGTGTTCTTAAGGACAAGTAAATGAGGATCATCATACTGCCTCTCTCTGATGCGCTCATATAAAGAAGACCGAGCGACTGTGCAAGCTAGAACTCAACTGGGTTTTGAAACATCTAACCTTACGAACTGATTAGCCAAAGTCTGAACATCTGCAACTAATGGCCTCTCACCAATCGGAATATACGCAAGACTGCCCATACTTACAGCCTTTCTACTCAAAGCATCGGCCACCACATTGGCCTTTCCGGGGTGATACAAAATGGTGATATCATAGTCTTTCAACAACTCCAACCATATTCTCTGCCTCAATTTAAGATATTTTTGTTTGAACAGATACTGAAGGCTACGATGATCAGTAAATACCTCACACGAGACACCGTAGAGGTAATGCCTCCAAATCTTCAGTGCATGAACAATGGCTGCCAATTCTAAGTGATGAACAGGATAATTCTTCTCGTGAACTTTTAATTGTTGTGACGCATATGCAATTACCTTGCTATCTTCCATTAATACTGCACCAAGCCCAATGTGAGATGCGTCACAATATACCATATACGATCCTGACCCTATGGGTAATACTAACACTAGCGCCGTAGTCAAAGCGGTCTTGAGCTTCTGAAAGCTCATATCACACTCGTTTGACCATCTAAATGGGATACCTTTCTAGGTCAATCTGGTCAATGGGCTTGCTATAGATGAAAACCCTTCCACGAACCGACGATTATAACATGTTAAACCCAGGAAACTCCGGATCTCTGTAACTAAAGTAGGTCTAGGCCAATTCTGAATAGCCTCAATATTCTTAGGATACACCTTTATGCCTTCTGCCGATACAATATGTCCCAAAAAGGCAACTGAGTTTAACCAAAACTCACATTTTGAAAACTTGGCATATAACTGATTATTCTTCAAGGTATGAAGCATACTTCGAAGATGTTGCTCATGTTCCTCTCGATTGCTAGAGTAAATCAAGATATCATCAATGAATACAACCACAAAAGAATCCAAATAAGGCTTGAACACCCGATTCATCAAATCCATAAATGTTGCTGGGGCATTTGTCAACCCAAATGACATCACTAGGAATTCGTAATGCCCATACCGAGTTCGAAAAGCTGCTTTAGGGACATCAGATGCCCTAATCTTCAACTGATGGTAACCAGACCTCAAATCGATCTTCGAAAATACCTTGGCACCCTGAAGCTGATCAAATAAGTCATCAATTCTTGGCAGCGGATTTTGGTTTTTGAAAGTGGTCTTGTTCAACTGCCGATAGTCTATACACATCCGCATAGTGCCATCTTTCTTCTTTACAAATAATACTGGTGCACCCCAGGGCGAGACACTGGGTCTAATGAATCCCTGATCAAGAAAGTCTTATAACTGCTCTTTCAATTCTTTCAACTCCGGCGGGCCATATGGTATGGTGGAATAGAAATGGGTTGAGTGCCCGGAGCCAAATCAATACAAAAGCTAATATCTCTATCGGGTGGCATCCCCGGCAAATCTGCAGGAAATACTTCTGGAAATTCATGAACAACTAGTACTAAGTCCATATAAGGAGCATTCGCACTAGGATCACGAATATAAGCCAAATAGGCTAGATACCCTTTCTCTACCATACGCCGAGCTTTCATATAAAAAATAACCCTACTGGCAGAATGACCAGGAGTTCCTTTCCACTCTAACCGAGGTAACCCCAACATGGCTAGAGTCACTGTCTTGGCATGTGTAATGATTCGGCCGGTCGTTTTGAGAGTTATAGCCCCAAACCCCTATTAACTGCTTTCCCCATATCTATTTATGCTATTGTGACGTGCCGGGATGATTGGTTTTGAGTTGCGAAGTGTTTTGGGACACTTAGTCCATAAATGAGAGCTTAAGCCTTAGAATTTGGACCGTAGTCGAAACTATGTGAAGACAGCTCCAGAATGGAATTCCGTTGATTCCGTTAGCTCCATTAGGTGATTTTGTACTTAGGGGCGTGTCCGGAATGTGTTTTGGGGGCCCGTAGCTCATTTAGACTTGAAATGGCGAAAATCAAATTTTTGGAGATTTGGACCGGTAGTGGAAATTTTTATATCGGGGTCGGACTCCGATTCCGGAGGTTGAAGTAGGTCTGTAATGTTGAATATAACATGTGTACAAAATTTGAGGTTATTCGGATGTGGTTTGATAGGTTTCGGCATCGGTTGTAGGAATTTGAAGTTTCAAGTTCTATAAGTTTGAATTGGAGGGTAATTCGTGATTTTAGCATTAGTTGATGTGATTTGAGGGCTCGACTAAGTTCGTATGGTGCTTTAGGATTTTTGGTATGTTTGGTTGAGGTCTCGGGGGGGCTCGGGTGAGTTTCGAGTACTTAACGGATCAAAAGTTGGATTTGTGTTATTGGTTAATTCTTCAGGCATCGGTTATTTTCGCACCTGCGTGATCGCACGTGCGGAGAGGCAAGCACAGAAGTGGATTTGGGATGTGTGGTCAGGGGTCACAGGTTCGAAGGGAAATGCCGAATCTGCGATGCCCACAGATGCGCTAAAGGACCCGCAGGCGCAGAGGAGATTGCAGAAGCAGACAATAGTCCGCAGGCGCGCACTCGCTGGTGCGGCCCTTTTTCCGCAGAAGTGGACCCAACTCTTTTAAGTCATTTCTGCACCTGCGAAGGAAATTCTGCAGGTGCAGTGTCGTAGGTGTGACCCAAGGTCCGCAGATGCGGAATAACTGGGCAGAAAAGGGGCAGATTCGAGGGTTTGAAATTCACTACACAAATTTGATTGGGAGCTCGGTAGAAGGAGGAATTTGGAGAGATTTTCAGAGGAAGTTTTTGGGTAATGATTCTTAACTCCCTTATGGTTATATTATACTAATCTATGCTTTAATTTATCGTTTAAATTCAGATTTGGGGCGAAACAATTGAGAAACATTCTTAGGCCGTATTTTGGGGTTTTGATCGAGATTTTGGTGTCGGATTTTAGTACATTTGATATGGTTAGACTCGTCAGTGAATGAGATTTTGTAATTTATGCCTTTTACCTGATTCCGATAAGTGGGCCCCACGGGCAATTTTGAGTTAAATTTCAGAATATTCGTTAAATGTTGATTTCGTTAATTAGATGAGTCTACTATTGTTGTATTTATGATATGTAATTTCTTTTGGCTAGATTTTGGCCATTCAGAGCCAGATATTCGTGGGAAAGGCATTGTGACCGATTAATTGAGCTTGGTTCGAGGTAAGTTTCTTGCCTAACTTTATGTGGGGGAAATCCCCTTAAGATTTAGAACCATTGTGTTATGTGATCGTCATATACGTGAGGTGACGAGTACACACACGGGCTAGTTGTGGTAAAACCCGATTTTCTTACCGAGCAGCAACATGTTTTCTTATTATTTGGAGTTATACCATTTTAATGAGTACTAATATATTCTCATTCTTAATTGAGTTATTCCAATATGTGTAGCTATCATGTTTAGTCTAATACAACATGTATACGTGTCTTAATTGCTTATGTGAATTATGTGCAGCATGCTTAGTGAATTTCCTGCTTCTTCCATGACTAGTACTTAGTCTAAATTGTACGAACTTCGTGATGTAGTTGTATTTCTATCATTCGCACTGTATATTTACTTTGGGACTACGGAACGGTATTCCGGGAGATCCCCCTGCACCTTTACTTTGGGACTACGGGACGGTATTCCGGGAGATCCCCCTGCACCTTTACTTTGGGACTACGGGACGGTATTCCGGGAGATCCCCCTACATATTTACGTTTGGGACTACGAGACGGTATCTTGGGAGATCCCCTGTTGTGTTTCTGTGTACTAAGCAGTTACCTTCTATGATTTCATTATTGTTAAATTTCAGTCTTTATTTTATTGCGGTATTACACTCTATATTGTTTATTATATATTTACCAGTAGGGCCTTGACCCGACCTCGTCACTACTCGACCGAGGTTAGGCTTGGCACTTACTGGGTACCGATTGTGGTGTACTCATGCTACTCTCTGCACATGTGTTTCATGTGTAGATCCAGGTGCACGTTATCAGTCATATTATCAGTGAGCCGGGACAGCTTTGGAGACTTCAAGGTATATCTTCCGTGTCCGTAGACCTCGGAGTCCACTTCTACTCTTTCACATGTCCATTATCTTCTGTATTTTTCCTTGTTAGATTCTGATGTATAGAGACACTAGATTTTTCCTTCTGTAGTTTGTGATTCACGATGTTCCGGGTTTTGGGATTTCTTGTGTATTTATGAATAATTGGTTAAATTTATATTTTAATTTCAATATTCCGCAAAATGTTAGGCTTACCTAGTTATAAAGACTAGGTGCTGTCACGACGTCACACATAGGGGGAAATTAGGTCGTGAAAAGTTGGTATCAGAGCTCTAGGTTCGTAGGTGACGTGAGTCACAAACCGGTTTATTCGAGTCTCACGGATCGGTACAGAGATGTCTTTACTTATCTTCGGGAGGCTATGGAACTGTTAGGAAAATTTCACTACTTTGCTTCCTTGTCGTGCGAAAATTGTTGACTTCAGAGATTCTAAATTTCTGTATTCTATTATCTCATAGATGGTGAGGACACGTACAAGCGAATCTGATGAATAGGCACCCGCGCCCCCTACTAGAGCGGCGAGCGACCAGGGCCGGGGTAAAGGCCGAGGACGTCCACGTGGTGCAGCCAGAGCACTCGCATGAGCTGCTACAGAGGAGCCCCCAGTAGCTCAAGCTGGAGGGCAGACACCTGAGATACTTGTTGCTGTAACAGCCCTCCAGGATACTCTGGCCCAGTTTCTGAGCATGTTCAGCACCTTAGCTCAGGCTGGATTGATTCCACTTGCTCCTGCCATATCTCAGGCCTGGGGAGGAGCGGATACTCCAGAACAACGGGTTCAGGTCGACCAGGTTCCAGAGATTGTACCAATGCAGCCGGTAGCTCCAGCTCAGCCCAAGGTTTGGGCAGTAGCTTCTGAGGCGGAGCATCTCAGACTTGAGAGGTACAAGAAGTACCACCCACCTACTTTCAGCGGATTGGCTACAGATGATGCTCAAGGTTTTCTGGAGGAGTGTCATCATATTCTCCGTACTATGGGCGTAGCGGAGACGAGCGAGGTTTCTTTTACTACATTCCAGCTTAGAGGAGCAGCCTATTAGTGGTGGCGTGCTTATGAGTTGAGTAGTCCGGCTGAGGCAGCTTCACTTACATGGACTCAGTTCTTGGACATGTTTTTGAGAGAGTATGTCTCTCAGAGCCTCAGGAACTCATGGCGTGTGGAGTTTGAGAAGCTGCGCCAGGGTGCTATGACTATGTCAGAGTATGTAGTTCGCTTCAGTGATTTGGCCCGACATGCACCGACCTTAGTTACCACAGTTCAAGAAAGGGTTCGACGGTTTATTGAGGGTCTCCATCCCATCATCCGAAGTAGTATGGCCAGGGAATTGGAGATGGATATTTCTTATCAGCAGTGGGCCAGCTCCTTCTAGACCCCAGGAGTCTTATTATGCACCGTCAGTATCTAGTGTGTCTCCTGCACGGGGTGTTCCTAGCGGCCAGTCCAGCAAACCTGGACTGAGCTAGTCACAGGAGCCACACCCTCCCAGAGCTTATTTTAAGTGTGGAGACACTCGCCACATGGTGAAGGATTGCCCCAGGATTAGGAGGGGTGCACCTCCACACACTTCTCAGCCACAGCGTGCTCCACCGGGTCCTCAGGTTATGATTACATCACCAGCTGCCACCCCACCTACTCAACCAGCTCGAGGTGGAGGTCGGGGAGGTAGAGGTCGCCCTAGAGGGGGAGGCCAGGCCAGATATTATGCACTTCCTGCTCGTACAGAGGCAGTTGCTTCTAATTCTGTCATTACAGATATTGTTCCAGTCTGTCATAAAGATGCGTCGGTATTATTTGACCAAGGCTCTACATATTCTTATGTGTCCTCTTATTTTGCCCCGTATTTGGGTGTATCTCGGGATTCTTTGAGTTTTCTTATTTATGTATCTACTCCTGTGGGAGATTCTCTTGTTGTGGACCGCGTGTATCGGTCATGTTTGATTGCTCTTAATGGTTTTTAGACCAGAGCCGATTTATTACTGCTCAGCACGGTGGACTTTGATATTATTTTGGGCATGGACTGGTTGTCGCCCCATTATGCTATTCATAATTGTCACGCTAAAACCATGACGCTGGCTATTCCAGGTTTATCGCAATTAGAGTGGAGAGGTACCTTAGAGTATACTCCCAGCAGAATTATTTCTTTTCTTAAAGCTCAACGAATGGTTGAGAAGGTGTGTGATGCATATCTAGCTTATGTGAGAGATGTCAGTATTGATACCCCTACAGTTGAGTTAGTTCCAGTAGTGAGGGACTTTCCATATGTGTTTCCAGCTGATCTTCTGGGCATGCCACCCGACAGAGATATTGATTTTGGCATTGATTTGTTGCCGGGCACTCAGCCCATCTCTATTCCTCCATATCATATGGCTCCTCCTGAATTGAAGGAGTTGAAAGAGAAGTTATAAGAATTGCTTGATAAAGGCTTCATTCGGCCCAGTGTGTCACCTTGGGGTGCTCCTATCCTATTTGTGAAGCAGAAGGATGGTTCTATGCGGATGTGTATTGATTACCGCTAATTGAACAAAGTCACAGTGAAGAACGGGTATCCATTGCCTCGTATTGATGACTTATTTGATAAGTTACAGGGTGCCAGAGTGTTTTCCAAGATTGACTTATGTTCAGGTTATCAACAGTTGAAGATTCGGGAGTCGGATATCCCGAAGACTGCTTTCAAGACCAGATATTGTCACTATGAGTTTCTTGTCATGTCATTTGGGCTGACCAATGCCCCAGCAGCCTTTATGCATTTGATGCACAGTGTGTTCCGGTCTTATCTTGATTCCTTCATCATTGTATTTATTGATGACATCCTGGTATATTCCCGGTCTCGGGAAGATCATAAGCAGCACCTAAGGACCGTGCTTCAGACTTTGAGGGAGAAGATGTTGTATGCAAAATTTTCTAAGTTTGAATTCTAGCTTGATTCAGTGGCATTCTTGGGCCACATAGTGTCTTGTGATGGGATCAAGGTAGATCCGAAGAAGATTGAAGCAGTGCAGAGTTGGCCCAGGTCATCCTTAGCTATAGAGATCTGGAGTTTTCTTGGTTTGGCAGGGTATTACCGTCGCTTTGTAGGGGGATTCTCATCTATTACAGCACCTATGACCAGGTTGACCCAGAAGAGTGCTCCGTTTAGGTGGACAGATGAGTGTAAGGAGAGCTTTCAGAAGCTCAAGACAACTTTGACTACAGCCCCAATATTAGTATTACCTATAGATTCGGAGTCTTATATTGTATATTGTGATGTATCGCGGATTGGTCTCAGTGCGGTGTTGATGCAGGACAGTAGGGTGATTGCCTATGCGTCCAGATAGCTGAAGGTGCACGAAAAGAACTATCTTGTCCACGACCTTGAGTTAGAAGCTATTGTTCATGCCTTGAAGATATGGCTGCATTATTTGTACGGTGTTCCTTGTGAGATTTATACAGATCATCGGAGTTTGCAGCATCTGTTTAAGCAGAAAGATCTTAACTTACGTCAACGGAGGTGGTTGGAGCTACTTAAGAATTATGATAGCACTATTTTGTACCATCCTGGGAAGGCTAATGTGGTGGCCGATACTTTGAGTCGTCGGGCAGAGAGTTTGGGGAGTTTAGCATATCTACCAGCAGCAGAGAGGCCATTGGCATTGGATGTTCAGGCCTTAGCCAGCCAGTTTGTGAGATTGAAAATTTCTAAGCCGAATCGAGTATTGGCTTGTGTGGTCTCTCAGTCTTCTCTTCATGATCGTATCAAGGAGCGTCAGTATGATGACCCCCATCTTCTTGTCCTTAAGCGTCCAGCACGGTGATGCTAAGGAGGTCACTATTGGAGATAATGGTGCATTGAGTATGCAGGGCCGGCTATGTGTGCCCTATGTGGATGGTTTGCGTGAGTTGATTCTCCAGGAGGCTCACAGTTTGCGGTACTCTATTCATCTGGGTGTCGCAAAGATGTGTCAGGACTTGAAACAGCAATACTGGTGGAGGAGAATGAAGAAGAACATAGTAGAGTATGTGGCTCGATGTCTGAATTGCCAGCAGGTAAAATATGAGCATCAACGACCAGGTGGATTTCTTCAGAAGTTAGAGATTTCAGAGTGGAAATGGGAGCATATCACTATGGATTTCGTTGTTGGACTCCCACGAACTCATCGGAGGTTTGATGCAGTTTGGGTGATTGTGGATAGGTTGACCAAGTCGGCTCATTTCATTCCTGTGATGACTACCTATTCTTCCGAGCAGCTAGCTCGAATCTATATCCGTGAGATCGTCAGGCTTCATGGCGTGTCGGTATCTATTATCTCTGACTGGGGTACGCAGTTTACATCACGGTTCTGGAGGGTTGTACAGCATGAGTTGGGTACTAGGGTTGAGTTGATCACAGCATTTTACCCTTAGACGGACGGGCAGTCCGAGCGCACTATTCAGATAATTGAGGATATGCTCCGTGCATGTGTGATAGATTTTGGGGGTGCTTGGGACCAGTTCTTGCCACTTTCGGAGTTTTCTTACATAAACAGTTATCAGTCCAGCATTCAGATGGCACCGTATGAGACTTTGTACGGTAGGTGGTGTCGGTCCCCAGTGGGTTGGTTCAAAATCGGGGAGGCCAGATTATTGGGTATGGACTTGGTTCAGGATACCTTGAAAAATGTGAAGATGATTCAGGATAGACTTCGTACAGCACAGTCTAGACAGAAGAGTTATGCGGACCGGAAGGTTCGCGATGTGGCATTCATGGTTGGAGAGCAAGTCTTGCTCCGGGTTTCGCCTATGAAGGGCGTTATGAGGTTTGGAAAAAAGGGCAAGCTGAGCCCAAGGTTCATTGGTCCATTTAAGGTGTTGTGTCGAGTTAGAGAGGTTGCTTATGAGCTCGTCCTGCCTCTCAGTCTAGCAGGAGTTCATCCGGTATTCCATATTTCTATGCTCCGGAAGTATGATGGCGATCTGTCCCATGTGTTGGATTTCAGCTCAGTTCAATTGGACAAGGATATATCTTATGTTGAGGAGCCAGTGGCTATTTTAGACAGGCACGTTAGAAAGCTAAGATCAAAGAACATTACTTCCATGAAGGTTCATTGGAGGGGACTGCCGGTCGAGGAGGCGAATTGGGAGACTTAACAGGATATGCGCAGCCGTTATCCTCATCTTTTCACCACTTCAGGTATGTCTCTATGCTCGTTCGAGGATGAATGATTGTTTTTAGAGGGGGAGGATGTAACGACCTGGCCAGTCATTTTGAGATTTAGAGCCCCAAACCCCTATTAACTGCTTTCCACATATCTATTTCTGCTATTGTGACTTGCCGAGATGATTGGTTTTGAGTTTCGGAGTGTTCTGGGACACTTAGTCCCTAAATGAGAGCTTAAGCTTTAGAATTTGGACCGTAGTCAGAACTGTGTGAAGATGGTCTCAGAATGGAATTATGTCGGTTCCGTTAGCTCCGTTAGGTGCTTTTGGACTTAGGGGCATGTCCGGAATGTGCTTTGGGGGCCCGTAGCTCATTTAGACTTGAAATGGCAAAAATTGAATTTTTAAAGATTTGGACCGGTAGTGAAAATTTTGATATCGGGGTCGGACTCCGATTCCGGAAGTTGGAGTAGGTATGTAATGTTGAATATGACTTGTGTGCAAAATTTGAGGTCATTCGGACGTGGTTTGATAGATTTCGGCATCGGTTGTAGGAATTTGAAGTTTCAAGTTCTTTAAGTTTGAATTGGAGGGTGATTCATGATTTTAGCGTTAGTTGATGTGATTTGAGGGCTCTACTAAGTTCGTATGGTGTTTTAGGATTGGTTGGTATGTTTGGTTGAGGTCTCGGAGGGCTCAGGTGAGTTTCGAGTGCTTAACGGATCAAAAGTTAGATTTGTGTTGCTCTTCAAGTCTTCAGGCATCTGTCATTTTCGCACCTGCGGTGAAGAGACCGCAGGTGCGTGATCACACGTGCGGAGAGGCAAGCGCAGAAGCGGATTTAGGATGTGTGGTTAGGGGTCGCCGGTGCGAAGGGAAACGCCACATCTGCGATGCCCGCAAATGCGCTAAAGAACCCGCAGGCGCGGAGAAGATCACAGAACCGGACAATAGTTTGCAGGCGCACACTCGCAGGTGCGTCCCTTTTCCGCAGAAGCGGACCCAGCCCTTGTAAGTCGTTTCTGCACCTGCGAAGGAAATTCCGCAGGTGCGGCATCGCAGGTGCGACCCAAGGTCCGCAGATGCGAAATAACTGGGCAGAAAAGGGGCAGATTCGAGGGTTTGAAGTTCAATTCACAAATTTGATTGAGAGCTCGGTAGAAGGCGAAATTTGTAGAGATTTTCGGAGGAAGTTTTTGGGTAATGATTCTTAACTCCCTTATGGTTATATTCCACTAATCTATGCTTCAATTCATCGTTTAAATTCGGATTTGGGGTGAAAAGTTTAGAAAAGTTCTTAGGCCAAATTTTAGGGTTTTGATCGAGATTTTGGTGTCGGATTTTAGTAAATTTGATATGGTTAGACTCGTGAGTGAATGAGATTTCGTAATTTATGACTTTTACCTGATTCCGATAAGTGGTCCCCATGGGCAATTTTGAGTTAAATTTTGGAATTTTCGTTAAATGTTGATTTCGTTAATTAGATGAGTCTATTATTGTTGTATTTATGATATGTAATTTCTTTTGGCTAGATTTGGGCCATTCAGAGCCAGATATTCGTGGGAAAGGCATTGTGACCGATTAATTGAGCTTGGTTCGAGGTAAGTTTCTTACCTAACTTTGTGGGAGGGGGGGGGGGGAATTCCCTTAAGATTTAGAACCATTGTGTTATGTGATCGTCATATACGTGAGGTGACGAGTACACACACGGGCTAGTTGTGGTAAAACCCGATTTTCTTACCGAGCAGCAACATGTTTTCTTATTATTTTGAGTTATACCATTTTAATGAGTACTAATATATGCTCATTCTTAATTGAGTTATTCCAATATGTGTAGCTATCATGTTTAGTCTAATACAATATGTCTACGTGTCTTAATTGCTTATGTGAATTATGTGCAGCATGCTTAGTGAATTTCCTGCTTCTTCCATGACTAGTACTTAGTCTAAATTGTACGAACTTCGTGATGTAGTTGTATTTCTATCATTCGCACTGCATATTTACTTTTGGACTACGGAACGGTATTCCGGGAGATCCCCCTGCACCTTTACTTTGGGACTACGGGACGGTATTCCGGGAGATCCCCCTGCACCTTTACCTTGGGACTATGGGACGGTATTCCGGGAGATCCCCCTGCATTTATGTTTGGGACTACGAGACGGTATCTCGGGAGAACTCCTGTTGTGTTTCTGTGTACTAAGCAGTTACCTTCTATGATTTCATTGTTGTTAAATTTCAGTCTTTATTTTATTGCGGTATTACACTCTATATTGTTTTATTATATATTTACCAGTAGGGCCTTGACCTAACCTCGTCACTACTCGACCGAGGTTAGGCTTGGCACTTACTGGGTACCGATTGTGGTGTACTCATGCTACTCTCTGCACATGTTGTTCATGTGCAGATCCAAGTGCTCCTTATCAGCCGCACTATCAGTGAGTCGGGACAACTTTAGAGACTTTAAGGTATATCTGTCGCGTCCGCATACCTCGGAGTCCCCTTCTACTCTTTCTCATGTCCATTATCTTCTGTTTTGTTCCTTGTTAGATTCTAATGTATAGGGACACTAGATTTTTCCTTCTATAGTTTGTGATTAACGATGTTTCGGGTTTTGGTATTTGTTGTGTATTTTTGAATAATTGGTTAAATTTATATTTTTATTTTAATATTTCGCAAAACGTTAGGCTTACCTAGTTGTAGAGACTAGGTGCCGTCACGACATCACACGGATAGGGAAATTGAGTCGTGACAGCATGACAATCCAATATAGCATGATAAGGTGACAACCAATATATACCCAAGATGACATCAAAATCTACCATATCAAGAAGTAGAAGATCCACACTAGTCTTAATATTACCAATAGCAGAGTCTCCCACCGGTGTAGATACACACACAGAAGCACTCAGAGAATCACAAGGCACAACCAAATATGAAGCAAAATAGGAGGACACATAGGAATAAGTAGATCCTTGATCAAATAGAACTGAAGCATCTCTATGGAAAACTAAATAATACCTGTGATCACAGCATCAGATGACTCGGCCTCAGGCCTAGCTGGAAAAGCATAAAATCGGGGTTGGCCCCACTACTCTAAACTGCGTCCCTGGGACGGCCTCTGATTGGCTGGCCTCCACGTCTAATGGTCTGACCTTCACCTCTAAAGGCCTGACCTCCTCCTCTAATGGCATTACCTCCACCTCTAGCTGCCTGACCCCTACCTCTAGCTGGCTAAGCAGGCAGTGAAGCAACCGGTGCCTATATGATGGCACGAGAATCTTGTCGAGATCTGTTACTCGCCAATCTAGGGCAATACGTCCTGATGTGACAAATGTTTCCACACTCATAACACCCATCCTGATGTCGTGGCTGCTAAAGCTGAAGCTGACCCAAATCGGCCGGATAACCGTTGTAGTAACTTTAGAGTGGTGATGCACTGATAGGAGCTGAATGTGCACTGAATGTCGGCTATCCAGAGTAAGGCATAATAAGATCGTGACTCCCTGAAGCACCGGGAGATGCATGAAGTGCTGAATGAAACGGTCTGGGAGGATGACCCTACCAAAATTACCCCTGCCTCCAGACGAGGCACCACTAAAACCACCAAACTGATGAGGCCTCTTATCGGACCTCTGCCCTTTCTCATGTGCAAGAACCATCTCGATCCTCCTTGCAACATTAGCGGCCGCCTGAAAAGAAATCTCACTTCTGGTATTCTTAGCCATCTGAAGTCTGATAGGGTGAGTGAGTACCTCAATGAATCTCCTCATTCTCTCTCCCTCCGTAGGTAGTATAAGGAGAGCATGACGGGCCAAATCCACAAAATGGGACTCATACTGAGTAATAATCATACTGCCCTGCTGTAGACGCTCAAATTGCTTTTGAAATTCCTCTCTCAGTGTGATAGGGAAGAACTTCTCTAGAAATAGCTGAGAGAACTACTCCCAAGTAAGTGCAGGCGATCCGACTGGTCGGGTCAATGTATAAGCTCTCCACTACCTCTTGGTGGAACCCGTCATCTGAAATACAGCAAAATCAACCCCATTGGTCTCAACTATACTCATGTTCCGCAGCACCTCATGGCAGTGTTCAAGATAATCCCGTGGGTCCTCATAAGGTGTACCACTGAAGTGAACTGGAAAGATCTTGGTAAACTTATCCAGTCTCAATAAGGCCTCAAAATACATGGCGGGCCTATCACCGGTCTGTGTCGCAATAACTGGCTGAACTACCCCAACTGGCGGGTCTACTGGAGCCTGATTCTGGGGAGCCATCTGCTCCGAAGCGAGAATAGTGGGAGTTTGTGCTCCTCCCCCAGCCTATGAAATGGCTGGTGACATTGGAAATGTACCATTCTGGTCCACGCCCTCCATAAGACTCACCAAATGGACTAGAGCGTCCTGAAGCACTAGAGTAGCTATGAANTAGGTAGAGGTATGTTCTCACCATCTGCGAGAAAATAAGAGTAGAATGGTTCAATCATCGATGATAGAATAAAATCGAACGACAGAATAAGAAAGAAGTGATATTGTTCCTAAACTTCATAGCCTCTGAGAGATAAGTACAGACATCTCTGTACCGATCCTTCAGACTCTACTAAGCTTGCTCCTGACTCGTGAGACCTATGTAACCTAGTGCTCTAATACCAACTGGTATGCCCCGAAATTCCTACCTTCGGACCGTGATGGCGCCTAACATTTCACTTGCTAGGCAAGCCAACGTTAGAATAATATTATCTATTTTTAAAACAATTTTTAAAGTTATTAATAATCAAGGAACAAATGCAGAAGTAAAGTCTGAAATGTAGTGAATAATCCATAAAAACAACGGTGTCTAAATACCATCCCAGAATTTGGTGTCATAAATGCACGAGCTTCTAGAATAATACAAATAAGGTCTGAATAAAATAAAGCTGTCTAGGAATAAACACACAGCTAAAGTAAAATAGACGGGGACTTCAGAACTGCGGATGCCATGCAGTTATACCTCAAGTCTCCTCCAAGTATCTGAAATCTGAGCAAGTCTATGACACGCCGCTGGGACCAACTCCGAAATCTGCACAAGAAGTGCAGATTGTAGTATCAGTACAATCGACCCCATGTACTGGTAAGTGCTGAGCCTAACCTCGACGAAGTAGTGACGAGGCTAAGGCGGGTCACTTACATTACATGTACGCAATATTAGTAACAACAACAATAATAGAAATAAATCAGGTAACTCATTTATAATAATTGAAGCCAACTCAGCAGTCATAACCAATTATCATTTCCATCAATTCTGTTGCAGCGTGCAACCCGCTCTCACAATATATTCACATTCAATCCTGTTGCAGTGTGCAACCCGCTCCCCCAATATTGACTTTTACTTTCATTTCCGTTGCGGCGTGCAACCCGTTACCCCAATATATATAGCTTTAAGCAGCTCATAATGTAAATAAACATTACTCTAATAAATACCACGTCCAATGAGAAACTATTAAGCATCAAGGCATACAATAATTATAATTTATTTATGAATAAACAATGGCAATAACAATTTATTTTGGAAATAAGGGAGAAAATAGACAGTTTATTATTTTAATATGCTAAATGGCAAGTAGCAATTAGTGCACAATATTCAAATAATCATGTAGCAATTATTACAGGAATTTAAGAATTAATATTTGGCAAATAATAGGAGAGAAACAATTATTATAATAATTAATTCATGTATTAAAACAAATTTAGAATTTTAAAATAATTATGCAAACAATTAAAATATTCGGCAGTGGGACCCACGTACCAAATCTCAGAAAACCTTACGAAATCCAAACACCCGTTCTGATACGAGTCCAACCATACAAAATTTATCAAATTCCGATGTCAAATGGATCTTCAAATCTTAAAATTTTGTTTTTAGAAGATTTTATAAAAATATGATTTTTCTTCCATAAATTCACGGATTCATGATATAAATGACTCTGAAATCATGAATTATAACCAATATAGGATAAGGAACACTTATCCCAATATTTTTCCGTGAAAATCGCCCAGACATCGCCTTACCCGAGCACAAAAAAGGAAAAGGGTTGAAAATGGGATGAATCCCATTTTCGAGAACTTAAGTTCTATTTCTGGGACTTTTACCCTTCGCGAATGCGGTCAGTGCCCCGCATTCGCGAAGAACAAATTTGTGATGTCCCATTTTACACTTCGCGAACGCGAAGCATGCCTAGCTTGGCCTTCGTGAACGCGAGATGCCTTCGCGAACACGAAGGTAATAATCCTGGCCAGCCTCTTTCCCTTCGCGAACGCAAAGCTTTGAACCTCAAGCCTGCGCGAACGCGAAGCACAAAACATGCCAGCCCCAATTTCCTCTACGCGTTCGCGAGATTACCTTCGCGAACGTGAAGAAGAACACCCCAGAAGCCTGAATTCTGCAAAAACCAAATTTCCTAAGTCCGAACATGATCTGTTAACCACCCGAAACCAACCCGAGCCCTTAGGGCTCCAAACCAAACGTGCACCCAAGTCCTAAAATATCATACGAACTTGCTCACACGATGAAATCGCTAAAATAACACCAAGAACTACAAATCAGACACCAAATCAAAGGAAATTTCCAAGAAAATTTTAAAATTTATATTTTTATAACCGGACGTCCGAATCACATCAAATCAACTCCGATTCTCACCAAATTCGGCAGACAAGTCATAAATATTATAGTGGACCTAGACCAGACTCCGAAACCAAAATACAGACTCGAGGTCAATAAATCCAGCATCAGTAATTTCTTAAAAATCATTAAGCTTTCAAACTTTTAAGTTTTCATCAAAATTCCATATCTCGAGCTAGGAATCTCGAAATTAAATTCCGGGCATACGCCTAAGTTCCAAATCACGATACGGACCTACTGAAATTGTCAAAATACTGATCCAGGTCCATTTGCTCAAACTGTTGACAAACGTCAACTCAGTTGAGTTTTTAAAGTTCTATATCACATTTTAATCCATTTTCCACATAAAAACTTTTCAGAAAATTGTACGGGCTATGCAGGCAAGTCGAGGAATGATAAATGGTGCCTTTCGAGGTCTTAGAATACAGAATTACTTGTGCAACTGATGATGTGGAGTTATTGTATTGATAATTTTTATGTAATGATGTGGGGTTATTGCGTTGATAATTTTCATGTGATGTTGTGATTTTCCTTGTGTTTATTTTTATATCTTGTGCAATTTGTCTTGTTATTTCGGTAAACTTGATAATAGTCTGATCTATGTTGAAATTGGGAGCATGCGGCTATTGCCAGGCAGATTATGAAATAAAATATGGGCACGAGGTGCCGTGAGTAAATAATGATGATATTGGCACGCGAATTGTCCGTGCAGTTGTGATATGAAATGTGGGAACGAGGTGACATGAGTAAATGATGATGATATTGGCACGTGAGTTGTCTGTGCGGATGTGATAGAGAAATTAGCACGAGGTGCCATAGAAATATGAAAATGGGCTGAGACCCGTATTTTATGATTTTGAAATGAGGTGTCCCTGGGTGACTTTTATTTGAAAGATATTTATTTGATAGAATTATATTTGAAAGAGATTTATTTGAAAGAATTATATTGGAAAGATATTTATTTAAGGAATTATATTTGAAAGAGATTTTTTTGAAAGAATTATATTTGAAAGATATTTATTTGAAGGGAGTAAATTGGAAATATATTTTTTTGAAAGTATTATATCCTGAAGATTATTATTTGAAAAACATATAGGTGAAAGATTTATACTAGAAGGACTCGATTAATTTGTTGTACTTGTATTCATTATTTGTTAAGCAATATTTATGGTATTCTTGTTGTCGTATTGTGTATATCACTGGTTGATTATTGTTGCCATCATTGTTATTTGTTTCCTATTATTTTTGTATACTATATTGCATAGGTTATTAGACTAGTGAGTGTCTTGACTGTACCTCGTCACTACTCCACTAAGGTTAGTCTTGATACTTACTGGGTACCGACTATGGTGTACTCATACTACACTTCTGCACATTTTTGTGCAGAACCGGATATTGGAGATATCGGACTCGGACAGAGTTAAAGTGTGATCGCAAGGATTCAAGGTAGAGCTACTTCATCGTCGCAGTCCCTTGGAGTCTTTCCATTTTATTGTACTGTTAATTATTAATCAAACAGTATTGAGTATTCGATCCTTAAGATCATTTCATGTATTCAGTTAGAGTTCGTGACTCAGTATTACCAGACTTGGGAGGTTGTTTGTAATTATTTCCACGGTTAGTTTCTATTAAAACAATGGGTTGGATTGTAATTATAATCGGCTTGCTTAGTCTTAGAGACTAAGTGCCATCACGGCGCCTGTGGTGGGATTTTGGGTCGTGATAAGTTGGTATTAGAGCTCTAGGTTCATAGGTTCTACGAGTCACGAACGAGTTTAGTAGAGTCTTGCGTATCGGTACGGAGACGGCTGTACTTATCTTTGAGAGGCTATAGAACTAGTAGGAAAACATTTTCACTTCTTTTATTCCTTATCGTGCGGCATTTATTCAGCTTGAAGCATATATCTTATGTTCTTTTGCATTCACTCATGTATGAAATTGTGCACTCGGTATCAACTATTTGCCAACGGTTCGTGATACTACAAAGGGGTTATATGGGAGCCAGGGTTGCTCAACTATTGTTACAACGTGTCGTCCAGATCGATGATGCGGAAGTATTGAGATATCATTCAGTTGTGCACATGGGGGTGCAGCAAGTTCTGACATTTGATTGATAAGTATGATCTTAAGAAGGTTTAATTAATTGACTAATCACCACAATCGTGGTAGGGTCACGAGGTGGATGTAGATCTGAAGATAGTTGGTGGTATGAGAGACTATGTAGTTCGTATGGGATTTACATTTAGTGAAAGGTACATACTAGTAGTCAAGGCACTCGAGGAAGCAATTTTGACTGTCACGAGGATGACATGTGCCTAATAAATGGCTTGATGTGCCTTATGACTGGTGACGTACGAGCGGTGAAGGCTAGTATTGTGGATCATCGGACTATGTCCTATGGCTTCCCGCAAAGTGGGGGGAGTCCACTATCAACGATCATATTGCGGGGTCATGTGTTATATCAGTTTTGGCCTGAGATGTATATATGTGGTATTGAAAGGTTCTCCAAAACTTGTGTATGATTAAGAGCTGAGATTTGTATGGGATGATGTTGGGACTTGTGGTATTCCCGCGTCCTTAATAATTCTACATTTCAGTATCAACGGGGTCATGAAAACAATTTTAGAATACTCGGGGTGCTCCAGTAAGTTCTGTTAATGCACCACCGGTACGGGGTTCCTATAATGGTTATTCTAGTTATCCAGCACAAACTCAGTATGAGCTGCCAAACCCGAAGAAGGATTGTTATGAGTGTGGTGATACTAGGTACATCATGAGAGATTGTCCCAGACTTGGGAGGGGTGAATTTTATCAGAACACTCAGGCGATGTGCCCCAATGCAGTTACTACCCCACGTGCACAGCCAGTTAGAGGTGGAGGACAGATGGGTAGAGGGCATGTAACGACCCGACTTGTCGTTTTAAAAATTTACGCTCTGTTCAGTGACTTAAGGTCTCGAGTAGCTTCGCAATATGTATTATGACCCGCGAGTGTGGTCGAGTTTGATTTTCAAAAGATTCGGAATTTAATTAAAAGAACAATTCTTATTTAGAAGTTTAAATGAAACAAATTGACCGAAGAGTTAACTTTTGAGCAAACGACCCCGGAATGGAATTTCGATGATGTCACTAGCTTCGTATGATTATTTTGGACTTAGGCGTATGTTCGGATTTGGATTTGGAAGTGCGTAAAACAATTCGACACATTTTGGCGAAAGTTGAAAAATATAAGATTTTGGAAAATTTCGACCGAAGGGTGAATTTTTTATAACGAAGTCGGATTTCGATTCCGGAAATGGGAATAGCTCCCTTACATCAATTATAACTTTTGTGAAAAATTTGAAGTCATTCCGGATTGATTTGATATGTTTCGACCCAAAATATGGAAGTTGAAAGATTTAAAAACCTAGAATTCGATTCGCTGCGCGATTCGTAATTTTGGCATTTTTGACTTGGTTTGAAGCCTCGACTAAGTTTGTATTGTATTTTGGGACATGTTAGTATAATTGGTTGAGGTCCTAGGGTCCTCGGGCGAGTTTCGGATGGTTAAACGGACCAAAACTAGACTTCAAGGTCTATTGGAAGTCTACCACTGGTTTCATCGCATCTGCGATGAAATTGATCGCAGATGCGACATCGCAAATGCGAGATTTAGGCCGCAGAAGCGAAAGGGAAAGGCTTGGGCAGTGGTCCCAATTTCAAACAATATCACGCATTTGCGTGCTCGCAGAAGCGGAGGGTCATCGCAGATGCGCATGGGGCATCACAGAAGCGATTCGCGCAGAAGCGAAAAAACTTCCGCAAATGCGATGGTCGACTAGGCAGTATACTTCTGCAAAAGCGAGTTTTGACTCACACAAGAGGCGTCGCAGGTGCGATAAAATGGTCCGCAGGTGCGAAACTGGGCAGAAATATACGGATGGAACTTGGCCATTTTTTGGCATTTCATTTTTGGAGCTTGGATTTGGGCGATTCGGGAGGGATTCTTCACAAGTTTGGTTGGGGTAAGTGTTATATATCCTAAAGTGTTTATATTTCATGAATCCATGATTATATTCATCATTTAATTCGGATTTAAATGGAGAAAAATCAAGATTTTTGTAAAATCTTCCAAAAATAAAAATTTAAGATTTGGAGGTCGAGTTGTTATTGGAATTCAATAAAATTGGTATGGTTGAACTCGTATCGGAATGGGTATTCGGATTTCTTGAATATTATGTCGGATTCCGAGAAGCATGTCATATGTTGACTTTTGTTGACTTTTTGGAATAAATTTTTAAGTCAACGTATTATTATCCGGAATTGTTTCCGATGAATGTTAACGAAGTTATACAACTATTTTGGATAGATTTGAGTTGTCCAGAGGTCAATTCAAGCAAGAAGGCGATTTTGGAAATATCGGCATAACTTCAAAAAGGTAAGTATCTTGCCTAACCTTGAGTGGGAATAATTACCCCTTAGGCATTGAGTCTTATGTGTAAATTGTGTAATTGAAAACCATGTACGCGAGGTGACGAGTACGTACTTGGTTTATATGTGCAAATTACATTGGTTAAAAATTCTTAGGCACCCTTATGTATTAAGTCGGAAATTATTGGCACTTATTAAATTCTCTAATTGTCATGCCTAGATCCTTGAATGTTGAAATTATTTTTATATGATGATTTGGTGTGATTGCCACCTTGAATTTATGTGAAATATATTTTGTTAAGATTTTGTTCACATTATGGTCGAGCCATGGGCTCCTTATTGTAGAAAAATGATGTATTGTTGATTTCTGTGGCAAGTTGAAATATTTGAGAACTTGATGAGCCATTTGTGATATGTGAGCACTTGATGTGTAGTTGTTGAAATCATATTTTATCACGACCCAAACTAACCCCTGTCATGATGGCGCCTATCGTGGAACTAGGTAAGCCGACTCATTTCCAAAACAAACTGATATTTTCATTTCAAAGATAATTCCAATGTTATTTAACATACAAACCTTCGTAAAGGAGTTTCAATCAAAATACAAGTGCGTAAGGAAAAGCCCTACATCGGGGTGTCACTAGTCATGAGCATCTACAACAATCTGTCTAACAATATCAAGGCTAACTCAGCCTGGAAAATAGCTAAATATAACTAGAGGAAGATAAGAGGGAGAAGAGCAGGGGCTGCGATCGCCAAACAGCTACCTTGCTATCTCCAAGAAAATATGCAACCAGAACAATCAATAACCGCTACCATATCCAGCTACACTTGAATCTGCACACAAGGTACAGGGAGTAACGTAAGTACGCCAACTTAGTAAATAACAACAATAAATAAAGACTGAGCAGTAATGACGAGCAATAAAGCATATAACATTCATATCGGGAAATCTCAGTAAAATACCACATGCTTTTAAAATCAGGATTTGAATCAAAACATCTCGTTTAACCCAGTTCCAGTAAAAATCATTCAAAGATATTTTTCAACGGTTTTCAGACAGAGGAAAAATGCAAAGGTGAGCAACAATGATGAAATCATAAACAGCCCCTCGGGAAAAACATCACTCATATACAGCCCCTCGGGTAAACATCACAGTCACCCGTACCACTCGGGCATACCTCATAATCACTCTTGCCACTCGGGAATACCTCACAATCACTCTTGCCTCCCAGTCACTCAACACTCGGCACTTGCACTCAATAGGTACCTGCGCTTACTAGGGGTGTGTACAGACTCCGGAGGGGCTCCTTCAGCCCAAGCGCTATAATCTGCACGGACAACTCACGTGCTATAATAATAACGTATGTTGTAGGCGGGCAGCCCCGATCCACACTCATTCTTACAATCAGGCCCTCGGCCGATATCAACATTCTGTGGCGTGTAGTCCGATCCCATAAATATCCTCACAAATCAGGCCCTCGGCCTCACTCAGTCATAAACCTCTCAAGACACTCTGGCATTTCAGTAAAACAGGGCATTCGGCCCAAAACATTTATATGCATCAAAATAAAGTCATAAAACTGAGTTATGCGGTAAACGAGTATAAACATGACTAAGTATAAATTTCAATCGAAAACAATGAGAGGATAGTAAGAAAAAGGCCCTAAGGGTCCAAACAGCACTGGCGCAAGGCCCAAACATGGCGTTCAGCCCAATTTACAAAAACTCTTTCTAAAACATATAAGTATCATATAGTTTCGACAAAGTATGCAACTTTACAGTTGCTATGGGAAGTACCAAGTCACAATCCCCAACAGTGCACGCCCACACGCCCGTCACCTAGCATGTGCGTCACTACAAATAGTAGAAGGATACAAAATCTGGGGTTTCGTACCCTCAGGACTAGATTTACAATCGTTAATTACCTCAAACCGGTCAAATCTCTACCCCGCAATGCTCTTGCCTCTGGACTCGGCCTCCAAATGCTCAGAATATATACACAATCAGTACAATACCATCGATACGCGCTAATGGAATGAATTCCACAAGAAAAGCTACAAAATTAGACTCAAACCCAAAATTGGCTCAAACCTGGCCCCCGGCCCCACGTCTCGAAATCCGACAAAATTTACAAAACTAGCTCATTCAGTCACGAACCTAACCATACCAAATTCATCAAAATCCGACATCGTTTGGTCCTTCCAATCCTTAAATTACTCTCCAAAAATTCCAAGCCCTAACCCCTCATTTTTACTAATTACAATAATTAAACAACGCAAAATCACCATATATATGAGTATTAGGGCTCAAGAAACTTACCTCACTGATATCCCTTGAATCACCCTTCCAATATCCCTCCAAAAGCTCCAAAACTTGACTTGAAAATGGTGAAAATGAACCAAATTCGCGAAGGGTTCTATTTATGGTTTCTGCCCAGGTTTTTTTCACCTGCAAAAACTTTCACGCTTCTGCGCCACCGCACCTGCGGAAAAATCCATCGCAGGTACGGAACTCACTTAGGAGCCCAATTTTTGCATTTGTGGCCCAAAGCCTCGCGCCAGCGAAGGCACACCTGCGCGTTTCCTCCGCTTCTGCGAAGCCTGCCCAGCATCCCCCTTTCCGTATCAGCGCCCCAGGTTTTGCACCTGCGGGCTCGTAGATGCGACCTCCAACTCACACCTGCGCGACCTGCCTAGCCCAGCATTGCCCGCACCTGCGCACTCCCCACGCGCACCAGCATCCTCGCACCTGCGACACTTTGTTCCCCATGTGTGAAAATAGCAGTAGTAGCAGCTTCAGCTGCATTTTCCAACTTCGACAAATCCGTTACCACCCGAAATCACCCCGAGGCCCTCGGGACCTCAACCAAAAATACCAACAAGTCATATATCAACATGCCAATTTAGTCGAACCTTCGAATCACTCTAAACAACATCAAAGCATCAAATTACCCTCGAATTCAAGCCTAAGAACTTATAAATTTTCAAATTCGGCAACCGATGCCGAAACCAACCAAACCACATCCGAATGACCTCAAATTTTGCACACACATCACAAATGACACTACAAACCTACTCCAACTTCCGAAATTCCATTCCGACCCCGATATCAAATGTTCCACTGCCAACCGAAATTGCCAAATTTCCAATTTCGCCAATTCAAGCCTAATTCTACCATGGACCTCCAAATCACATTCCGAACGCACTCCTAAGTCCAAAATCACCTAACGGAGCTAACGGAACCATCAAAATTCAAATCAATGATCGTTTACATATAGATCAATATCCGGTTGACTTTTCCAACTTAAGTTTCTGCTTAAGAGACTAAGTGTCACTCTGAAACCACTCCGGTCCCGAACCAACTAACCCGATATAACATAATATAGCTGAACAACACAAAAGAAGTGGAAATGGGGAAAACGAGGCTATAATTCTCGAAATGACCGGCCGGGTCATTACATCCTCCCCCTCTTAAACATTTGTTCGTCCTCGAACGGGTCTAGAAACATACCTGGAGTCTCGAATAGGCGTGGATATCTGCTACGCATCTCCCCCTCAGTATCCCAGGTGGCCTCCTCCACAGGCTGACCTCTCCACTGCACCTTCATTGAAGCTATATCCTTTGACCTCAACCTTCGAATCTGCCGATCCAAAATAGCCACCGGCTCCACATCATAAGTCATATCACCCTCCAACTGAACCGTGCTGAAATCCAAAACATGGGACGGATCTCCAATATACTTCCGAAGCATGGAAACATGAAACACTGGATGCACACTCGACAAGCTAGGTGGCAAGGCAAGCTTATAAGTCACCTCCCCTATCCTTTGAAGCACCTCAAAAGGCCCAATGAACCGGGGGCTCAACTTGCCCCTCTTCCCAAACCTAATAACACCCTTCATGGGTGATACCTTCAGCAAAACCTTCTCCCCAACCATAAAAGACACATCACAGACCTTCCTATCCGCGTAGCTCTTCTGCCTAGACTGCGTCATGCGAAGCCGCTCCTGAATCAACTTCACCTTATCTAATGCGTCCTGGACCAAGTCTGTACCTAAGAGCCTAGCCTCACCCTGCTCAAACCATCCAATCAAAGATCTACACCTCCTCCCATATAAAGCCTCATACGGAGCCATCTGAATACTTGACTGATAAATGTTGTTATATGCAAACTCCGCGAGTGGCAGAAACTGGTCCCATGAACCCCCAAAGTCAATGACACAAGCACACAACATGTCCTCTAATATTTGAATAGTGCGCTCGGACAGCCCGTCCGTATGAGGGTGAAAAGTTGTGCTCAACTCAACCTGAGTATCCAACTCTCACTGCACGGCCCTCCAAAACTGCGATATGAACTGAGTACCCCTATCTGAAATGATAGAAACTGGGACACCATGCAGGCGAACGATCTCTCGAAAGTAAATCTCAGCCAACCGCTCTGAAGAGTAAGAAGTACCAACTGGAATGAAGTGTGCGGACTTGGTCAGCCGATCCATAATAACCCAAATAGCATCGAACTTCCTCGAAGTCCGTGGGAGCCCAACTACAAAGTCCATGGTGATTTGCTCCCACTTTCACTCTGGGATCTCCAATCTCTGAAGCAAGCCACCCGGTCTCTGATGTTCATACTTAAACTGCTGACAGTTGAGACATCGAGCCATAAACCCAACTATATCCTTCTTCATTTGCCTCCACTAGTAGTGCTGCCTCAAATCCTGGTACATCTTCACGACACCCGAATGGATGGAATACCGTGAGCTATGGGCCTCCTCAAGAATCAACTCTCAAAGCCCATCTACATTAGGCACACATATCCGGCCCTGCACTCTCAACACGCCATCATCACTAATAGTCACATCCCTAGCATCACCTCCCCGAATCCTGTCCTGAAGAACGAGCAAGTGGGGGTCATCATACTGACGCTCCCTGATACGCTCATAAAGAGAAGACCTGGAGACCACACAAGACAATACCCGACTATGCTCCAAAATATCCAATCTGACAAGATGGCCCGCTAAGGCCTGAACATCCAATGCCAAAGGTCTCTCTACTGCTAGAAGATATGCTAAACTCCCAAAACTCTCTGCCCGATGACTCAAAGCATCGGCCACCACATTGGCTTTCCCTGGATGGTACAAAATAGTGATATCATAGTCCTTAAGAAGCTCCAACCATATCCGCTGACGCAAATTAAGATCTTTCTGCTTTAACAGATACTGCAGACTCCGGTGATCAGTATAGATCTCACAATGAACCCCATACAAATAATGATGCCAAATCTTCAAGACGTGAACAATGACTGCTAACTCAAGATCATGGATAGGATAGTTCTTCTCATGGGTCTTCAACTGGCACGAGGCATAAGCAATCACCCTACCCTCCTGCATCAAAACACAACCAATGCCTATCCTCGAGGAATCACAATACACGGTGTAAGAACTTGAAGCTGATGGCAGAACTAACACTGGAGTTATGGTCAAAGCAGTCTTGAGCTTCTGAAAGCTCTCCTCATACTCATCTGACCACCTAAATGGAGCACCCTTTTGGGTCAATTTGGTCAAGGGCGATGCAATAGATGAAAATCCCTCCATAAAGCCACGGTAGTAACCCGCCAAACCAAGAAAGCTCCTAATCTTTGTGGCTGAGGATGGTCTGGGACAACTCTGCACCGCCTCTATCTTCTTTGGATCCACCTGAATACCTTCACTGGACACCACGTGCCCCAAGAATGCTACTAAGCTGAGCCAAAACTCACACTTATAGAACTTTGCATAAAGCTTCTCCTCCCTCAATCTCTGTAATACAATCCTCAAATGCTGAGCATTCTCATCCTGGCTACGCGAGTATGCTAGGATGTCATCAATGAATACAACGATGAATGAGTCCAAATAAAGCTGGAATACACTGTTCAACAAATGCATGAAAGTTGATGGGGCATTGGTCAGCCCAAAAGAAATCACCAAGGACTCATAAAGGCCATATCGGGTCCTGAAAGTTGTCTTAAGATAATCTGAATCCCGAATCTTCAGCTGGTGATAACCGGACCTCAAATCAATCTTAGAGAACACCCTCGCTCCCTGAAGCTGGTCGAATAAATCATCAATACGAGCCAAAGGATACTTGTTCTTGATTGTGACCTTGTTCAACTACCTGTAATCAATACACATTCTCATGGAACCATCCTTTTTCTACAGCAAAAGAACCGGTGCACCCCAAGGTGACACACTAGGCCGAATAAACCCCTTATCAAGGAGTTCCTAAAGTTGTTCTTTTAATTCCTTCAACTCCGCCGGTGCCATA
>AWOL01S0034936.1:127867-146828 GCA_000715115.1 Nicotiana otophora
AAATGGGAATAGCTCCCTTACGTCAATTATGACTTGTGTGCAAAATTTGAAGTCATTCCGGATTGATTTGATACGTTTCGACGCAAAATATGGAAGTTGAAAGATTTGAAAACTTATAATTCGATTCGATGTGCGATTCGTAATTTAGGCATTTTTCGACGTGGTTTGAAGCCTCGACTAAGTTCGTATTATATTTTGGGACATGTTGGTATAATTGGTTGAGGTCCCGGGGGCCTCGGGCGGGTTGGAGTAAGTGTTCTATATCCTAAAGTGTTTATATTTCATGAATCTATGATTATATTCATCATTTAATTCGGATTTAAATGGAGAAAAATCAATATTTTTGTAAAATCTTCCAAAAACGAAAATTTAAGATTTGGAGGTCGAGTTGTTATTGGAATTCAATAAAATTGGTATGGTTGAACTCGTATCGGAATGGGTGTTCGGATTTCGTGAATATTATGTCAGGTTCCGAGAAGCGAGTCCCCCGTTAACTTTTGTTGGCTTTTTGGAATAAATATTTAAGTCAACGTATTATTATCCAGAATTATTTTCAATGAATTTTAACGAAGTTATACAATTATTTTGGATAGATATGACTCTCCGGAGGTCAATTCAAGCAAGGAGGCGATTTTAGGAATATCGGCATAACTTCAAAAAGGTAAGTATCTTGCCTAACTTTGAGTGGGGGAAATTACCCCTTAGGCATTGAGTCTTATGTGTAAATTATATAATTGAAAACCATGTACGCGAGGTGACGAGTACGTACTTGGTTTATATGTGCAAATTACATTGGTTAAAAATTCTTAGGCGCCCTTATGTATTAAGTCGGAAATTATTGGCACTTATTAAATCCTCTAATTGTCATGCCTAGATCCATGTTTGTTGACATTATTTTTATATGATGATTTGGTGTGATTGTCATCTTGAATTTATGTGAAATATATTTTGTTAAGATTTTGTGCACATTATGGTCGAGTCATGGGCTCCTTATTGTGGAAAAATGATGTATTGTTGATTTCTGTGGCAAGTTGAAATATTTGAGAACTTGATGAGCCATTTGTGATATGTGAGCACTTGATGTGTAGTTTTTGAAATCATATTTACTTTGGGACTGCGGAACGGTATTCTGGGAGATACCCCTGCCCTACATATTTACTTTGGGACTACGAAACGGTATTCTGGGAGATCCCTCTGCCCTGCATATTTACTTTGGGACTACGAAACGGTATTTCGGGAGATTCTCCCTTGTCTTGTATATTTACTTTTGGGACTACGAGGCGGTACCTCAGGAGTGCCCTTTTTGTTGATGTTTTTCTATGGGTGCACTTGCCTTTGGTTATTTTGTTTTTCCGTGATATATAAATTTTTGTGTTCTTCTGTGTTGTATTATTTGATTTTATTATGTATTTTGTATTCTTGTTGTATCGTGTTGGTTTTGGCTATTTGTACAAGACTCTGTAGATTTGTATTTATGGTTTTTACTGGTTTTCGAGAATTGAGTTGTTTCGAATGAAATAAATTGCTATTTTGTTTTAATTTAATAAATTTTACATCCAAATTAGTAGTCATCGGATGCTTCATTTTAATTGAAATGTCATTTTCTTTACCCAAATAATTTCTAAAATAAACTCATTCTTTTGTTGATTTCTTACTTGATTTAAAGATGTTAACCTTACTTTAGTGAAAATAAATTGATCCTGTGGATCTTATATACATTGATATTTTGACACGTGAGTTGTCCGTGTGATGGTGATAGAAATATGGGCACGAGGTGCCGTGGAAAAATATGAAAGTGGGCTGGGACCCGAAATTTTTATTATTATGAAATGAGGTGTCACATGGTGACTTTTACTTGAAAATATATTTATTGGAAAGTATTATATCCTAAAAAGTTTTATTTGAAATACATATAGACGAAAGAATTTATATTTGAAGGATTTGTCTAATTGGTTGTACTTGTGCTCCTTATTCGGCTGAGCAATAATTTTGATGTTCTTGTTGCATTGTTGTTATATCACTGGTTGATTTTGTTGTTATCATTGCTAGTTATTTTCCAGTATTATTTTGTATACTATATTGCACAGGCTATTAGACTAGTGAGTATCTTGACTGTACCTCGTCTCTAATCCATTGAGGTTAGTCTTGATACTTACTGGGTACTGACCGTGGTGTACTCATACTATACTTCTGCACATTTTTGTGCAGAGCCAGGTATTGGAGATATCAGACTTGAGCAGAGTTAAAGCGCGATCATAAGGATTCAAGGTAGAGCTGATTGGCCGTCGCAGTCCCTTGGAGTCTTTTCATTTCATTGTANATTATTTTTATATGATGATTTGGTGTGATTGTCATCTTGAATTTATGTGAAATATATTTTGTTAAGATTTTGTGCACATTATGGTCGAGTCATGGGCTCCTTATTGTGGAAAAATGATGTATTGTTGATTTCTGTGGCAAGTTGAAATATTTGAGAACTTGATGAGCCATTTGTGATATGTGAGCACTTGATGTGTAGTTTTTGAAATCATATTTACTTTGGGACTGCGGAACGGTATTCTGGGAGATACCCCTGCCCTACATATTTACTTTGGGACTACGAAACGGTATTCTGGGAGATCCCTCTGCCCTGCATATTTACTTTGGGACTACGAAACGGTATTTCGGGAGATTCTCCCTTGTCTTGTATATTTACTTTTGGGACTACGAGGCGGTACCTCAGGAGTGCCCTTTTTGTTGATGTTTTTCTATGGGTGCACTTGCCTTTGGTTATTTTGTTTTTCCGTGATATATAAATTTTTGTGTTCTTCTGTGTTGTATTATTTGATTTTATTATGTATTTTGTATTCTTGTTGTATCGTGTTGGTTTTGGCTATTTGTACAAGACTCTGTAGATTTGTATTTATGGTTTTTACTGGTTTTCGAGAATTGAGTTGTTTCGAATGAAATAAATTGCTATTTTGTTTTAATTTAATAAATTTTACATCCCAATTAGTAGTCATCGGATGATTCATTTTAATTGAAATGTCATTTTCTTTACCCAAATAATTTCTAAAATAAACTCATTCTTTTGTTGATTTCTTACTTGATTTAAAGATGTTAACCTTACTTTAGTGAAAATAAATTGATCCTGTGGATCTTATATACATTGATATTTTGACACGTGAGTTGTCCGTGTGATGGTGATAGAAATATGGGCACGAGGTGCCGTGGAAAAATATGAAAGTGGGCTGGGACCCGAAATTTTTATTATTATGAAATGAGGTGTCACATGGTGACTTTTACTTGAAAATATATTTATTGGAAAGTATTATATCCTAAAAAGTTTTATTTGAAATACATATAGACGAAAGAATTTATATTTGAAGGATTTGTCTAATTGGTTGTACTTGTGCTCCTTATTCGGCTGAGCAATAATTTTGATGTTCTTGTTGCATTGTTGTTATATCACTGGTTGATTTTGTTGTTATCATTGCTAGTTATTTTCCAGTATTATTTTGTATACTATATTGCACAGGCTATTAGACTAGTGAGTATCTTGACTGTACCTCGTCTCTAATCCATTGAGGTTAGTCTTGATACTTACTGGGTACTGACCGTGGTGTACTCATACTATACTTCTGCACATTTTTGTGCAGAGCCAGGTATTGGAGATATCAGACTTGAGCAGAGTTAAAGCGCGATCATAAGGATTCAAGGTAGAGCTGATTGGCCGTCGCAGTCCCTTGGAGTCTTTTCATTTCATTGTACTGTTAATTTGTAATCAAACAGTATTGTATATTCGGTCCTCGTGATCATTCCATGTATTCAGTTAGAGTTCGTGACTCGGTATTACCAGTCTTGGGAGATTGTATATTCATATTTATTTCCGCTGTTAGTTTTGGTTATTTATTTAATTCAAAAAACAAATGGCTTCAAAATGTAATAGAAATCGGCTTACCTAGTCTTAGAGACTAGGTGCCATCACGATGCATGTGGTGGGATTTTGGGTCGTGACATGCCCTAGAGGGGGAGCCCAGCCCGTTGATATATTCGCTATGGTGTGGCTGAGGCCACTACACCAGATGGTGTCGTTACAGGTATGAAACTAATTTGTTATAAAAGGATTGTTTTTCCTTAATTTGATTCGGTTCTGAATATTGAAGCGAGTCCTCCTATTAAGCTCCACTTATGGGTGAGCTTCGTAATTTTGTGACCCATTTATATGTTTATCCCCGTTGGAAAATTAAATGATGCTAGCCCGTGTCTATCATTTTTATTTTGTACACTTTTGAGGACTATAAGTCCAAAAGTGAATTTCTATTACTCTCTAAAGTGGGTTTTGATGTGACTTCGAAACAATTGAATTCAATTTTATGAATTATATGCCCTGTCGGTATGGGGTTTCATTATATGTTGTGAAAATTGTTTACGAAACTTATTCAAAAGAAGAAAGAAAGGAAATGGAAAATTTCAGTTGGCACAATGTGCAAAATACTTGTGATTCAGAGATGAGGACGAGATCATTGTATTTTTATACGATGTGAAATATTTAAATCGGACTACAAGCCGCAATGGAAGTTATATAAGGACGAGGTCCTTGTGGTGAAAAATTTATGTGTTTAAATTCTTCCTTTGTGAAATCTAAATTTGTATTATAGTATTAATAGGAAGTAATGCCTGTTAGGCTTATTCGATAATTTTGTATGTATTTTCTGTGCATATTAGCCATATTTGTGCTGTAAATATTGAGTTTTAGCCTACGAGATGAGTGCTCAGGTGGCGCTAAATGTGACTCGTTGATACGGATAAATAATTATGAGGTCTTCATGCCTCGCGTGTTGCTGTCAGTGTTGCGAAAATTTGAAATGAGATTTTAGTTAATATGAGATTAATTGAGGATGCTAGAATTAACTATAAACAACTATTATGACCAGAGATGTGGTTATGGGCATACGTTGATGTGTGCGTAGGCACGAGTTTCAATAGCTGGTTGAAACTAATATCATGCGTTGATGTGATAATAAGTCCTTTTGAAATTAATTGGAGAGTAAGAAGTTCTCTTTAAAGTTTATAAATGAGGATAAAAGAAATAATCTCAACTGAGATGGTGTTGTCGGACCCATGCTAAATTGTGGTGACGTAGAATCACCGTGTAATAATACATTCAGAAATTTAATGTCCTCAGAATAATTCTTGGCACGTTCGAGGACGAACGTATGTTTTAAGAGGGGGAGGATTTAACAACATGACTTGTCATTTTAATAATTTACATTCCGTTCGGTGTCTTAAGGTCTCGAGCAGCTTTGAAATGTGTATTATGACTTGCGAGGGTGGTCAAGTTTGGTTTTCGGATGATTCAGAATTTAATTGAAAGACAAATTCTTGTTTTGGAAGCTTAAGTTGAAATAATTGACTGGATGGTGAATTATGTGTAAACGATCCCAAAATAGAGTTTTGATGATTTCAATAACTCCGTATGGTGATTTTGGACTTAAGAGTATGTCCGGAAAAAATTTTGGAAGTCCGTAGTAAAATTTTGCTTGAAATGGCGAAAGTTGAATTTTTGGGAATTTTGACAGGGGAGTTGACTTTTTGATATCAGAGTCAGAATCCAGTTCTGAAAATTTTCATAGATCTGTTATGTCATTTATGAATTGTGTGCAAAATTTGAGGTCAATCGGAATTGATTTGATAGGTTTCGGCATCGAATGTAGAAGTTTGAAATTCTTAAGTTCCTTAAGCTTGAATTGGGGTATGATTCGTGATTTTAATATTATTTTATGTGATTTGAGGTTTCAACTAAGTTCGTATGATGTTTTAGGACTTGTTGGTGTATTGGGTTGAGGTCCCGAAGGCCTCGGGTGAGTTTCAGAGTGGTTTCAGATCATGTTTTAACTGCTAATGGTTTTTTACAGCAATGTGCGAAATTTTTTATGAGTAGAGCAGACTTTGGAAGCTTATATCTCAAAATATATAAGAAATCTAGAAATTATCAAAACATAAAAGTTGTAGCCCTTTGATTCTAGTTTCCATAATGATAAACCATTAATCATCCGGACATTTGTACAAAAGGTTATGATCGATTGACTGAAGTTGGTACTGCCAACTTTGGCTAAAGCGGTGTCACGACCCAGTTTTCCCTCCGTTGGGTACATGATGAAATTTAGTCTTAGGGACTAGGTAAGCCTAACAATAATTAAAATAACAACATTATTTAAATAGAATCTCTTAAAATTCCCAAAACCGGTAGTACAAGTCATAAGCTCTACAGAGTGTTTGCTAGAAAACTTCTAAATACAACTGTCCAGCAATAAGAATAAACAGTGCAAAACAAAAACTAAAAGGTGACTTCGAAGCCTGCGAACGCAGCAACAGGTTTACCTTGAGTCTCCATAGCAACAGTCCACACAGCTAGCTAACGAACAAATACCTGGATCTGCACAAAAATATACAGAAGAGTAGCATGAGCACACCACAGCGGTGCCCAGTAAGTATCAAGACTAGCCTCGGTGGAATAGTGACGAGGAACAGTCAAGGTACCTACTGGTCTAATAAACCGAACAGATATAAGTACATGAATAACAAAAGTAGGATGTCTACATAAAGACTACGCAATATGGCTCACAATACAGTAATGGCATTAAAGCAAGAAACAACAAGTATCGGTGGAATATCATGCAAATGACGTAGACAAAGTAAATGGAACACAACCTAAATCCGGAATCACGAATACAACAAGGACAAGTAATAACTCAGTAATTACAACCGCTTTTACATTAGGTTTTAGTCGACAACTCCACGAGATACCAAACCTCGGACAATTCACAACTCACGGGTCTCAATGCCTGAACCCTAACACTTGGCATCTTGTGCCCTCATAATACCTCATAACCACACTGACGACTCACATGCCAATAGAGCCATTCTCACATAGAGGACAAGTAAACAAGGGTGAGCATCTATGCTCAACAATATCAAGAACACCTCTTAGCCGATAATAGTGCTTAACTACGTGTATGCTTGTGCAAGTGTCCTAACATAGTCCATACCGGCAAATAAGCATAAGGAAGAAGAAGAACAGACAACATGTAGAATATTTTCTCACAGCTTTCACAAGATAAAGCTCACACAGGTACGTATACCATTACACAAATATCAACAACAAGAATGCCCCCAGGCCATAAATCATCACAAATACATCCTTGACACAGCCCACCTTGTCTCGCCACGTGTTCAATAGTAACATAAATGCCCGCCTTGTCTCGCCACATGTGCATAATAATGTTCCCACCTTGTCTCGCCACATGCGCAACCCACACATATATATATCCCACCTTGCCATGCCGCATGTGCAAATATCAATAGTAACAATAACACGGCAGAAACCTCGTGCAACCCCATAACAACAACTGCACGGCAGAAACCTCGTGCGTCACAATAATAAATACAACAACAACAACAATGGAAATAATACAAAGTACGACAAGTAAATCAACTCAAGAACTTTTAAATCACAGGAAACAATATGGGACCAAATCACAAGGAATAACCACAGTAAAGAATGCTAGGAGTAAAGAGAACAACTCAACAAAGGGAAACTAATGTGTATCAACGATCCCACAATATACATTTCAACAACAGGGAAACTAACACGAGTCAAATAATTCCAAATAAAACAAGTCGACGAAGATATAGGATATCTAAAACTTCTTTTAAGGTTGAGAAATTACTAAGGATTTTCAACAATTTAATTAAGGATAAGCAACAGAAAGATAATCATAACCTCAATTAAGACTGAACAAATTATAGAATGAAATAATATAAATTCCAAATAAAGATAAGCAGTTATGAAAAGATAGCATGTCTATAAAAGAGATAACAGTTTCAATTAAGGCACATATGAATCAAGTAACGATAATAGTGGATCATGAAGCAATTTATTCTAATAAAGCATGTAGATGTGAATCTGGTAATTTAGATATATAATCATAACAAGAACAATTTCATATTCAATGAATACAAGGACCTAAGGACCCTAAAAGGCCAACTTTCCACAAATAAGTCTGTGCACGCACTCGTCACCTCGTACACACGGGCTACAATCAACATAGAAGACTCAAATCGTAAGGGGGAAATCCCCCACACAAGATTAGGCAAGATACTTACCTCGAACCAAGCTCAAACAATCGGTAAGAATGCCCTTTTCCTCAATTATCCGACTCTGAATGGTCCAAATCCCAAAGCTTCCTCTGAAAATCCCTCGAAAAATCACCAAATTCCGAGCTCTCAAGTCCAAAAACGAAGAATGAAACCAAACCCTCGAATTTATCTTTTTTGCCCAGGCGTGACCGCACCTGCGACGTAATTACCGCATCTGCGCGACCGCAGGTGCGCACGTCCAAACCGCACCTGCGCTTCCTCTCACTTCTGCGCGCAAAAATCCGCCTCTGTGGAGCGCTGGTGCGCACAAATTCTCCGCACCTGCGGAGACTATCAAGTCTAGATCTTCTCTCACCTGCGCCTCAACCTGCCCGCAGATGCGGAATTTTCCTCGCACCTGCGACCCCTGACACTCCTTCATTTTTCCGCTTCTGCACTTGCCTCTCCACACGTGCGCTCTCGCACCTGCGGTCTCTTCACCACAGGTGCGAAAATACCAGAAGCTTGAAGACTTAGCAGTAACACAAATCAACTTTCAATCCGTTAAGTACCCGAAACTCACCTGAGGCCCCCGGGACCTCAATCAAACATACCAACCAATCCTAAAAAGCCATACGAACTTAGTCAAGCCCTCAACTCACATCAACTAATGTTGAAACTACGAATCGCACCATGAATCGAACTTATAAATTTTAAAATCTTTCAACTTCTAAAACCCATGCCGAAACATATCAAATCAACCCGGAATGACGTCAAATTTTGCAGGCAAGTCCCAATTAACATAATGGAACTGTTCCAACTCTCAAAATTACATTCCGACCCTGATATCAAAAAGTCCACTTCTAGTCCAAATCTCTAAAAATTCGACTTTCGCCATTTCTAGCCTAAATCAGCTACAGACCTCGGATTTACAGTCCGGACACGCTCCTAAGTCCAAAATCACCCAACAGAGCTAATGGAACAGACGAAACTCCATTCCGGAGTTGTCTTCACATATTTCCGACTACGGTCAAAATCCTAAGACTTAAGCTTCCATTTCAGGGACTAAGCATCCCAAATCACTCTGAAACATCCGGTAACCGAATTCAACTACGCACGCAAGTCAATACACATAATATGAAGCTGCTCAGGGCCTTATGCCGCCGAACAAGACTTAAATTCTCAAAACGACCGGCCGGGTCGTTACAAGCAGTGTGCATCACCAGAAATTTCTGCTGCATAGGGCTGACTTTGGGAGCTTATATCTAGCAATCTATAAGGAGTTGGACGATGAGCAAAACATGAAAGTTGTAGCTATTTGTATCTAGTTTACAGAAATGTAAACTGTTTGGCAGTTGGAGTTGAGTACAAGAAGTTATGGTTGATACACCATAGGATGTTGGGGAAGAGTTTTGGAAGAGTTTAATATTTTCAGCATAAGCATGTAATGATCCAAAGGTCCATTTTTAGTTCTAGAGATCAAAATTCGATTTCAAAACTTCCGAGATTTTGATAATGAATTATAGGAGTGATTTGGAAAGTTTTGTCTAATTTCATCAAGTCGTGATTGGGTTTTTAGCATGAAACATGAGTTAATTGTTTAACGAACGAAATTGGTATCACATTGAGCAAATGAGCTTCGAATTGAGTTTCGACTTAACGACTAGGTTCGTATTATTAGTCGTGACTCATAGGAATAAGAATCATCGAATTTGGAGTTCGTATGATGGAGTTAGAGCCTTTTTAGTGGAAAACATAATTGGTGGTGCAAGCAAGTTCTGGTGTGGACTTTTAGTGACGAAAAATAGACTTTTAGAGACGGAAAATGGACTTTTAGTGACAGATGGGCAGAAACTTAAGGACCAAAAATGGTCATTTTCTTCATTTTATTTTAGATTTTTGGAGCACGGTTCTTGGGCGATTTTGAGAAGTTTTTTACGACTTCGACTTGGGTAAGTGTCCTATATCCAAAAGTGATTATATTTCATAAATCCATGGTTATATTCATCATTTATTTCGGATTTAAATGGAAGAAATCAAGATTTTTGCAAAACTTTTCAAGAACGAAAATTTTAGATTTGGAGGTCGAGTTGTTATCAGAATTTGATAAAATCGGTATGGGTGGACTCGTAATTGAATGGATTGTCGGATTTTATGAGTTTCGTCGGACTCTGAGACGTGGGCCCCACGGGCAAATTTTGAGTTAAATTTCGGATTTTATTGGAAAATTAGTATTTTCATATGGAATTAATTCCTATAATTAGTATTTAATGAATTGAATTATTTTGGATAGATTTGAGCTGTCCGGAGGTCAATTTAAACAAGAAGGTAATTTTGGAATATCGGCCTAACTTCAAAATTATTTGGGGAAAATTACCCCTTAGGCATCGAGTCTTATGCCATTTGGGAAATATGAAAAGCCGTGTACGCGAGGTGACGAGTACGTACTCGGGCTTATATATGCAAATTTTATTGGGTTAAAATCTTAGGTATTATTGTGTAGTAACTTGGATAATTGTTGGAATTTATTAAATCATCTATTTGCCATGCCTAAATCGTTATTTATTGAATTTGTTTTTATATGACAATTTGATGTGATTGTTACTTGAATATTTATGTAAATTTTGCAAGTTTGTTGATTTGATATTTCCTGAAAATAATTATATTATAGATTTTTCATCTGCAAATAATTAATAAACTAAGCTTAAACTGAGGCGTTAATATAATTATCAAGAATTTGGATTAATGAAGGTGTTGCCCTATATTGAGTATTTTCTATCTCTGTTGATTATTTTTGAGATTTTATATACATTGTGTGGAGCCTTGAGCTATTTTTGAGAAAGTTATTGATTTTACTATATTATTGGAATTGGTGGTGGTTGTTGGGCAAATTTTGATAGGAATTGATTGTGTTGTGTTGTCGTGATAATATGCCGTGTAAATTATTGTGTGATTTGAGTTATTATTATGAGGATATAAGGGTGGCATTTCACTGTTGATATTATGTGGGTATAAGGATGGCATTTTACTGTGGTTATGTATGTTGGGATATTGCCTGAGCGGAGTGATAAGGGTAGCTATTATACAGAGCGATAAGGGTGGTTATAGGAGTGATAAGGGTGGCTATTGATATTGTCAGGGCGGAGAGATAAGGGAGGCTATTATAGGAGTGATAAGGGTGGCTATTGATATTGTCAGGGCGGAGAGATAAGGGAGGCTATTATAGGAGTGATAAGGGTGTCTATAGGAGAGATAAGGGTGGCTATTGTCAGGGATGATATGTGATGATGTGGAGTTATTGTGTTAGTAATTTTTATGTGATGATGTGGGGTTATTGAGTTGATAATTTTCATGTGATGTTGTGATTTTTCTTGTGTTTATTTTTATATCTTGTGCAATTTTTCTTGTTGTTTCGGTAAACTTGATAATAGTCTGGTCTCTGTTGAAATTGGGAGCATGCGGCTATTCCCAGGCGGATTATGAAATAAAATGTGGGCACAAGGTGCCGTGAGTAAATAATGATGATATTGGCACGCGAATTGTTCATGCAGTTGTGATATGAAATGTAGGCACGAGGTGCCGTGAGTAAATGATGATGATATTGGCACGTGAGTTGTCCGTGCAGTTGTGATAGAGAAATTGGCACGAGGTACCGTGGAAATATGAAAGTGGGCTGATACCCATATTTTATGATTTTGAAATGAGGTGTCCCAGGGTGACTTTTATTCGAAAGATATTTATTTTGATAGAATTATATTGGAAAAATATTTATTTAAAGGAATTATATTTGAAAGAGATTTATTTGAAAGAATTATATTTGAAAGATATTTATTTGAAAGGAGTATATTCGAAATATATTTTTTTGAAAGTATTATATCGTGAAGATTATTATTTGAAAAACATATAGGTGAAAGATTTATATTAGAAGGACTTAATTAATTTGTTATACTTATATTCATTATTTGTTGAGCAATATTTATGGTGTTCTTGTTGCCCTACTGTGTATATCACTAGTTGATTATTGTTGCCATCATTGTTATTTGTTTTCTATTATTTTTGTATACTATATTGCACAGGTTATTAAACTAGTGAGTGTCTTGACTGTACCTCGTCACTACTCCACTGAGGTTAATCTTGATACTTACTGGGTACCGACTGTGGTATACTCATACTACACTTCTGCACATTTTTGTGCAAAGCCAGGTATTGGAGATATCGGACTCGGACAGAGTTAAAGAGTGATCACAAGGATTCAAGATAGAGCTGCTTCATCGTCGCAGTCCCTTGGAGTCTTTTTATTTTATTGTACTGTTAATTATTAATCAAACAGTATTGAGTATTCGATCCTTGAGATCATTTCATGTATTCAGTTAGAGTTCGTGACTCAGTATTACCAGTGTCATGGCTTCGTCACGGCACCTAGTCTCTACGACTAGGTAAGCCTAACAAAGATGCTAAAATAACAAAAATGCAAGAAAAACTTAACAACTAATTGTAATAGATAACTAAATAACTGATAGGCATTTACAACAACCAACACTCTAATAATACATAGTATTCCCAAAACCCGAAACATCATAAGTCACAAGCTACAGGAGAAAACTAGTATCTCTATACACCAGAGTCTAATGAAAAGTAGTAAGGAAGGTAAATGACATAGGAGGGAATAGAGGGGGACTCCGAGGTGTGCGGATGCGGCAGATATACCTTGAAGTCTTCGTACAGAAGCAAGAACTCTCAGGTAGTAGCGGGGATGATAAAAAGTACCCGGATCTGCACACAAAACATGTGCAGAAGAGTAGCATGAGTATACCACAACGGTACCCAGTAAGTGCCAAGCCTAACCTCGGTAGAGTAGTGACGTGGTCAGGTCTGGGCCCTACTGGTGTGGACTTTCAAAAGTAAACACACAACTCAAACCGGTAATACAACAGCTAATAGCAAGATTTCTACAGTTATACTGATAAAGAACAAGGAAAAGCAGAAAATCAACTAGGCATGCGTCACAGAGTTCAAATAAGCAATTAAAGCACGTAGACATGCGATATTAGACTAAACAGGATAGCTACACATATTGGAATAGCTCAATTAAGAATGAAAAATAGGCTAATACTCATTTAAACGGTATAACTCAATTTAAAAGAAAAATAAATTACTACTCAGTAAAATAAATCGGGTTTTACAACAAATATCCAGTGTACGTACCCGTTACCTCACGTATACGGCGATCACATATCACAACAGTACCAAATCCTAAAGGGATTTCCCCCACACAAGGTTAGGCAAGCCACTTACCTCGAACCAAGCTCAAATCAATATGTAACATTGCTTTTTCCACGAATATCCGACTCTGAATGGCCCAAATCTAGCCAAAATCAATTACATATCATAAATATAACTATAAGAAACTAATCTAATTAATGAAATCAAAGCTAAGGCAAGAAATTAAAAAATTGCCCCAATAAGTCTCCCCAGACCCACGCCTCGGAATCGGTTAAAAGTCACAAAATATGAACACCCATTCACTCACGAGTCTAACCATACCAAAATTAGCCAATTTCGATCATAACTCGACCTTCAAATCCCCAATTTATAGTTTATGAAGTTTCTTTAATTTGTTTTCCCAAATTTCCATCTCAAAGTACTAATTAAATGGTGAAATCAGTGATATATTTATGTACATTAACCAAATCCGAGTTAGAATCACTTACCCCGATGAATTTCTTGAAAAATCAACAAACAATCGTCTTAAACCGAGCTCCCAAAGTCAAAAAATGAAATAATACCCTAAACCTCGGTTATATAGTACCCAATCTGACCTCACAATATGCGGTCCACACAATTCTAAGTGCGGTCGCACATCCTAGCTTCTGCGGTCGCACAAAAATTGTGCGGCCGCACTTCAGAGCCTCTCAACTACCAGACTTCAGTAAATTGGCTATAACTTTCTCTACATATGTTCAAATGATGATTTCTTTATCTTTCTGGAAACTAGACACGAAGGCTACAACTTTTATTTCAGACTCATCTCCAAATTCCTTGTATATCAAAATATATAAGCTTCCAAAGTCGTACCAGCGAACCAGCGGAGATCACCAGAAGTGCGGCCGTAAGCAAAATTGTGCGGTCCACACTTTTATTCTGCGGTCCGCACTTTTTCATCTGCTGCAGCACTTTTTCATCTGCTACAACACTCAAAAATGTGCCTGAGCACATGGAATTGTGCGATCCGCACTTCCAACATTCCAGAACAACATCAGAGTGTCGAAATGCCCGGACTCACTCAAAACTCACCCCGAAACACACCCGAGGCCCCCGAGACCTTAACCAAACATACCAACAAGTCCTAAAATACCATACAAACTTAGTCGAGCCTTCAAATCACATCAAATAATGCTAAAAACACGAATCACCCTCCAATCCAAACTTAAAGAACTTGAAACTTTAAATTTCTATATCTGATGCCGAAACCTATCAAACCACGTCCGTTTGACCTCAAATTTTGCACACAAGTCATATTTAACATTACGGACCTATTACAACTCTCGAAATAGGAATCCGACCCCGATATCAAAAAGTCCTCTTTCGGTCAAAATCTCCAAAAATTCGACTTTTCGCCATTTCAAGCCTAAATTAGCTACAGGCCTCCAATTCACAGTACGGACATGCCCCTAAGTCCAAAACCACCTAACGGAGCTAACTGAATCGACAAAACTTTATTCTAGAGTCGTCTTCATACAGTTCCGACTACGATCAAAATCCTAAGACTTAATCTTCCGTTTAGAGACTAAGTGTCCCAAAACACTCCGAAACCACAACGACAACCTCCCCGTAAGTCACATAAGCAGAAAAAGGTACGAAAAAAATAGTAAACAGGGGATCGGGGCTATTACTCTCAAAACGACCGGCCGGGTCGTTACAACCAGTCTTGGGAGGTTATTTGTAATTATTTCCGCGGTTAGTTTCTATTAAAAAAAGTCTTGGATTGTAATTATAATCGACTTACTTAGCCTTAGAGACTAAGTGCCATCACGACGCCTGTGGTGGAATTTTGGGTCGTGACAGGGCTTTGTTACAATTGTTGAATTGCAAAACTCAAACAATATAATTGCTATGTGCGTTCTTGTAGTTATTGAGAAGGGAGATAAAAATTATAGAAACTCATCAACAAAGTAACCAAAAAGATAAAAAAAAAACTCATCATATTCGTTGGCTTTTGGCATCTGATGTGAGATTCAAACTTTGTTTTTGTACCATCCACTGACTCTAATATAATCAATCCACATGATGGTAAGACCTAAAGAAAAATAGAGATACTTACCAACAATCCGATGGTGGTCGTCAATTTGGTTGACGATGGAGATTTAGAGAGCTTGCCCTAGGAATTATTTTTCTTTAATTGTAATTTTCGGGTATGAGAGGGTATAATGTAGGGTTGTGCATGGATCGGATCGGTTTGGATTTAGCACATTTCAGATCGGATTTTTGGATTTTGGATTCTAGAAAATGCAATCCGAATCCGATCCGAATTAATATCGGGTCGGATCGGATTTTAAAGTTTGGATCGGATCGGATTTTTGAATTTCGGATCGGATTATTATACCTCAAAGTTGCAAACTCATATGTATATTTTCTTTGTAAAAGAGGCAGTACAATAAGAAAAATTCATGTTTATACAATTATGAGAGTACTATGGTGCCAATAGAGCTAAATCCATTAATTGTAAAGGTAATAACTTAGAGGAAAATGTAAAGGAAGTACTAATTATCCAAATTAAAGTTTAAAATTTATACATGCCCTGATAATTTTAAATTTCGGATCGGATTATTATACCTCAAAGTTGCAAACTCATATGTATATTTTCTTTGTAAAAGAGGCAGTACAATAAGAAAAATTCATGTTTATACAATTATGAGAGTACTATGGTGCCAATAGAGCTAAATCCATTAATTGTAAAGGTAATAACTTAGAGGAAAATGTAAAGGAAGTACTAATTATCCAAATTAAAGTTTAAAATTTATACATGCCCTGATAATTTTAAATTTCGGATCGGATTATTATACCTCAAAGTTGCAAACTCATATGTATATTTTCTTTGTAAAAGAGGCAGTACAATAAGAAAAATTCATGTTTATACAATTATGAGAGTACTATGGTGCCAATAGAGCTAAATCCATTAATTGTAAAGGTAATAACTTAGAGGAAAATGTAAAGGAAGTACTAATTATCCAAATTAAAGTTTAAAATTTATACATGCCCTGATAATTTTAAATTTCGGATCGGATTATTATACCTCAAAGTTGCAAACTCATATGTATATTTTCTTTGTAAAAGAGGCAGTACAATAAGAAAAATTCATGTTTATACAATTATGAGAGTACTATGGTGCCAATAGAGCTAAATCCATTAATTGTAAAGGTAATAACTTAGAGGAAAATGTAAAGGAAGTACTAATTATCCAAATTAAAGTTTAAAATTTATACATGCCCTGATAATTTTAAATTTCGGATCGGATTATTATACCTCAAAGTTGCAAACTCATATGTATATTTTCTTTGTAAAAGAGGCAGTACAATAAGAAAAATTCATGTTTATACAATTATGAGAGTACTATGGTGCCAATAGAGCTAAATCCATTAATTGTAAAGGTAATAACTTAGAGGAAAATGTAAAGGAAGTACTAATTATCCAAATTAAAGTTTAAAATTTATACATGCCCTGATAATTTTAAATTTCGGATCGGATCGTATTAAAATTATACTAATCCGATCCGAAATTCAAAAATTTAATAAACAAAATCCGAAATCCGAAATTGAACGGATCGGTTCGGATTTCGGATATCCGATCCAAATGAACAGCCCTAGTATAATGTTCATGCGGGAGAGAATTTAGAGGAAAAATTAGAAATTGGAGGGAATACCAAAAGTAAATATTTACCGACTAATATCCATTGGCCGCTAATATTTGCCTTCCGCGAATAAATTGGCGGCAATTAATTTATTGCCACTAAATAATTGCCGCTAAAGTATCATTTTGTTGTAGTGAGCCAGGATTAATTCAAGGTGATTGGGGATGCTGAACTTAGCCCTAAGTTCTCCCAATTACTTCTCCATCATCATCGACCGAAAGGTTCCAGGGTCGGCGTCATGTGATTTTGAGAAATCACACCTGGTGTCAGGATTGCGAGGAACTATCTCCTCCACCAAAGGGAAGCCTCCATCCTCGACGACGGCAGGAGCATTCCCCTCGTGGGGGGAGGGGGAGAGCACCATCGCTAAAGGGACCGCATCATTTCCCTCACTAGATTCGGAAGGTACTTTAGTCATGTTTTAAAAGAAGAAAGAGAAGTATAAAGCAATGAAGAATTGAGAACGATGGAAACCACTAGAACAAAGAGGAAAGTGTCAATTCAAAGAGAAGAAAGAAAGAGATATGGGGTTTCGAAGTAGAAATCTTGAAACTACAAAATCACACCCTAAAATATGTATTTATAAGAACCTGGGCACCATAAACGAAAACGATTCATCATTACTGGCACCGTAACCGAAGCAACAGATTCAATCAAGGGACACACGCGAAACGAAGCAACACATTGGGAATATGCGTCATAATGACGCATGACGTCATCCTAATTTGTGGACAACCCAACTCCAACAAACCAATCGGGAAAATCGAGGCATTTTGAAATAAGCAGCCCACGTTGCCAGTTTGCTATGACCACTACGACCTGCACAACTCGCTCAATTATTTCGACCACAACGAGCAAAATCCGCTCATCGACCCCGCCTGAAGTCTGCCTCAATAAGCGGAGGGACTAACTGTATGGGTCAAAATCCGTCTTTAGAATATTTATGCCAAGATAATACTAAGGGAAGAGTTCTCAAGAGGTCGTTAGTCGAGATGGCCCAAAAAGCAGCAAACTCCATGGTCGAAGAGTCGACGAGAGCCGTAGTCGAGATGTCAACAAGGGTCGAGGTGGAGTATTGTTGATAGAGTTATAACGGTTAGTTTACAAGATAAGATATTAAAGAGAATACTTTAGTGGATATTCTCTGCACTTGTACTATTACGGTTTCTTAGGAACACGTCCCATATAAATAGAAATGTGACAATAATAGGGGCATGTGATATTCATTTGTAAAGAACACACTTTGACAAAAAAAATTTGGTCTCTCTCTCTTGCTAAGATACAAATACCACATTTTTACTAAGATTCTTGTCCATACTTTTCTATCAGATCCGAGAATAACTCGAATAGTCAAGGATTTGTCTATCATTCATCATTGTCCGGAGGAACGTACACCTATTCCATCCTTTATTGGGTGAATCATTAGCTCTTACTTTCTAGAACATTTGTTACATGTTGTTGCCATTGTCCGACCGCACCTATCTAATATTATTACTAATTAAGATTAATCTTTAATTATATAAATTTAATTATTTGAACCAAGATCCATATTTTTTGGTCAAACAATATTAACATTAAAAGGTAGGCATCTTGCTAAAAGATGACAAGTATGATCTTTCTGTAATTTTGATGGAAAAAAGGATTTAAAAAACAAAATGGCTTCGACCGGACTTGAACCGCCTTCCGCGTGTTAGACTAACGTGATAACCAACTACACGACAACACCTTATTATATTAAGATTACCAAAGATATTAAATATCTGAAAGATTGTATACGTGGCTTGATTATAAAAAAAGAGCAGCTTGTTTATAAAAAAGTTGACGGCCTTTAACCCTTGATCCAAAACTAGATTCTCAGCTGCTCCCCTTTTCTCCATTCCTCCTCCTCCTGCGCACTTTATTCACAATCTTCCCGTTAAATTCTCCTCCCTC
>AWOL01S0034937.1:9059-24635 GCA_000715115.1 Nicotiana otophora
GATAGGTGCAATATAATTGTCCAGAATCTAACTCTAGATATTTCACTTCTAATGTTCAAGTGAGTCTCTCGAATTCACTCAATTATTAGTTCAAACGCTCAGCAAAAACTCCTCTTTCAATTAAGTCTTAACCTCACAAAATGAACCAATGTAAGCACGTGAAGATATGCAAGAATGCGTAGTGGGTTGGTCTTTAGGAAAACCTCTTTCGCTTATTCTCCTAACTAGATTTAATCAATTATTCAACTAGCCTCTTTTGATTACTTAGAAAAATCCATGAACTCAACTAATAATATAATGCAAGAATATCATAAGTTATGCCTCTCTCAATTACATGAACTAGGGAATATAGATGCAACAATTAAATCTTCCAAATCGATTCAATACATAAAACTAGAGTTATAATCCACAAACAATCAATACACCAAATCCATAAAACCTAGAGGGAACTACCCCATATACATGGAGAAATTCATCATAAATATAATTAAAGTATAGGAAAACATAAATTTGATCCAAACTCAGGTCTTGAGTGAGGAAGTAATGATGAAATCCCCGTGCTTATCTTATTCCAACTCATACTTAGAGTCCTTAGGTCTAAAGTTTCAAAAGTCCAGAAAATAATGTTTTTCCATATATTTAGACGAAGTAGGGTCGGGACCAGACAAAATCACCCTTTCCTAGCCGAAATAGGATAATAACTCGGTAAAATTTGCACAGTCATGTGGCGTGCCATGTTGAGGGCATTGGTGGAACTTATCAGGGAGCACCACTAGAGTAAATTTCATCAGGCTGCCAAAACACACTGCTGCGGCGCACCACGCGCCGCCCCACACGCCGTAGCAGCGCAAATTTCTCACAGTGTTGCTTTTTTCTTGATTTGTGATGTACAAGCGTGATCATCGACCCCCGAACATGATCCCGACCTAATCTCTTGGGATTTTACTCAGATTTCAATGCTCCAAAAAATCTCGAATCATCTCCACCACATCTACATAACTCAGAATCATTCCTACAAGGCATAAAACACATAATAAGTGCAAAATACTACCAATTAGAGCTCAACATATGTAAAGTGCAGTGAATTAGAGTGCAATAAGCGACTAAAACACATAATTATAGCCTACCATCAACACCCCACACTTCAATCATTGCTCGTCCTCAAGCAATCAATCTGCACTTTATAAAGACACGACATTTTAAAAAAAATCTCCTAACTCATCATACCAAGAAAATTTAACACAGATTAATAACAATACCGTAACATCCTCGCCTCAAGATTTGACTCAAAAGCACCATATATTTTTCAGTACCCGCTCAATTACTCTAACACAGAGGTCAACGACATTACCGTTCCTTCATGAATCAAGTGCCCCCACACAACAATACAGAGTAGTTCCACACACAATAAAATTAAGAAAAATTAGGAACTCAATATAGAAATAATTCACTCTCTCTCAAAAACAACATTCATATGCCACAAAAGATGTACCATAGGCTTGACCGTAGTGTACTACTCTACTAATTGAGCTCATTCAGTAAAGTATCAAGTAGGACTTAATTTGGTTGTAATGTAGGGTGCGTAATGGGTAGGATACATTTGTATATAAGAGTGCCTACAATTAACCGTTCAAAACCCCCACACTTATGTCAAACCTTAACTCTACCTTCACATGAATATACATCAACTCCCAACTTCTTTAAGCACGAATACATCAAAAATTACCACTATGAAGGAATATGTTTAACAACAATACAACAACTTTTATTTTTTCCTTTTTCTTTTTCAATTCAAGTGGCTCTTACTTTTTTCCAAATAATGCACCTTTCTCCTTATTTCAATAGTTTCACTAAAAAGCCAAACCACCACCCCACACTTTAACTTTTACAAAGTTCATAAAAACTTCAAGTGCTCGCGAGAGGTAAAAGGTTCTAATAGATGGTCAATTCAAACAAATGGACTCAAAGAGGTAAAAGCATATAACTGGCTCAACAAAGAAACGCCTATATCACATGAACAAGTGTTATAGAAGCAACAACTAAAACATCCAAACGATTCAATACATAAAAATAGAGTTAATTGTCCACAAACAAGTATCAATACACCAAATCCATCAAACCCTAAAGAGAAGTACTCCATGGATATGGAGTAATTCATCATAACAATGTTTAAGTTAAAGGAAAATATAAAACGATCTAAACCCTTGTCTTAAGTGAGGATTGAATGATGTAATCCTTGAGCCTTTTCTTCTCCACCTCCTCCTTGGCTTACTTAGGTCTAAGATGTGTCACAAGTCCATAAAATAACGTTTTTACATGTATTTATACTATGTAGGGCATTAGTGGAGAACTTCAAAGAGTTGATTTCTGACAGACAATAGAGAATTGGCATGCCGCGGCGCCCCACGCATAGCCCCACGCGCCGCGGCTGTGGGACTTTCTTTGAGTACGGATTGTTCTTGCTTTTTAGCTATCCCGACGTGGTTCTTGACTCCCGTACGCGATCCCGGCTTTTTCCTTAGTCTTTTATTAAGACTATAATGCTCCAAATCATCCAAATTCATTATGTAACATCTTCATAGCTTGTCAACCCTCCTACTAAGCATTAAACACACAATTAGTGCAAAACACTAGCAATCAATGCTCAAACTCAATTAAAGTGCAGTAAATTGGAATGTAATAAGCGACCAAAACATGAGATTATAGCCTACCATCAAGGTATCAAACTACACTTTTTAAAGACACGACCTTTTTAAACAACTCTCTTAACTCATCACACCAAGAATATTTAAAATAGATTAAGCACAATACCGTAACATCCTCACCTCGAGATTTAACTCGAAAGCACCAAATATTTTTCACAACCCGCTCACTTACTCTAACACAAAGGTCAACGACATTACCTTTCCTTCGTGAATCAAGTTCCCTCACACAACAATAGAGGCTAGTTCCACACACAATAAAATTAAGAACAATTAGGAACTCAAGATGGAAAGAATTCACTCACTCTCAGAAACAACATTCATATGCCACAAAAGACGTACCATAGGCTTGCCCGTAGTGTACTACTCTACTAACTGAGCGCATTCAGTCAAGGATCAAGTATGACATTATTTGGTTCTAATGTAGGCTGTGGGATGGGTACGATACATTTGGATATAAGAGTGACTACATCTCCCTAAGCACTTTAATACATACAGTTAACCGTTCAAAATCCCACACTTATGTCAACCATAACTCCAGCCTCACATCAATATACATCAACTCCCAACTTCTTTAAGCACAAATATATCAAAAATACGGTGAACAGTGGTATTGTGAACATTGGTATTGTGAATATTGGTGTTGTGAATATTGGTATTGTGAACATTGGTTTTGTGAATGATGATATTGTGAATAGTGGTATATCGGTGCTAAAGATCTCCCAACTAAAAAAAATATTATCTTCGTATCTTGGAAATTAATATGTTTTAACTTGGAAATTGGATATCATTGATTGCTGATTGTTGTTTCTATGGTTTTACCTTTCTTACATTGGTATTCTATTTTGAAAAAGGATAATTAGCTTTACATACTAGTATTATTCCATATGTACTAGCGTCCCTTTTACCAGGGGCGCTGCATCTTTAATGGCTGTAGGTGGTTCATCAGCGGGCAGCTTTGGCCCTCGTTAGCAGTCACTCTCTATTCAGCAGGTTTTGGTGAGCCCTACTCTATCCCGGGCCTGATGTTATTTGAGTTGTACATTGTGTTTTGAGGTATAGCCGGGGCCTTGTTGCCGGCACTTCCATACTACTCATCTGTTGTACTTAGAGGTTTCGTAGACATGTTGAGGGTGGTGTTTGATGTTGAGAATTGAACTAGAAATTTTGGTATTTGGAAAACATGTTTTTCATTATATCTATAAACTTGGAATATTTTGGAAAATATGAATGAAGTTGGTAATGAGAATAAAATGGCAGTTGTTAACGAAATATTTTCAATGTTTGATTAATGGAGTCCATCTCCTCTTTATTCGTGAATGATTTTGGGTAGAAGGAAATCTAATAGGCTTCCTCGGCCGAGTTCACTCGATTTAGCACCGGTCACACTCCCCGAGTTTGGGGCGTGACATAACACCAACTGTAAAAAGGGAAAAATAACAAGAAAAAAACAATCCTGAATTAGCACTACAAACTATTTCGAACACTATTGATTGCCAATCCCCGGCAACAACGCCAAAATTTGATAAGCGCAAAACAAACACTTAAATTATGCTCGCTAATCAAAGATAGTATAGTATAATATCGTATCCACAGGGAATGGATTTAAAAAGTATTCTCGTAGTTTCTAGCTCGATGGCTATCCAAGAAAATCAATAATTAAGATTTATATGATTAATAACTAAACTTAACTAATTATCTAAATCTATTGACTAGTGACTATCAAGACAAGGGATAAGCAACTAAGGTTATCAAGGGGAGAAGATAGGGTTTAGACATCATAGGGCAAGATAATTGTTCGGGATCTAACTCTAGATAATTCACTTCTTATGTTCAAGTGAGTCTCTCGAATTCACTCAATTATTAGTTCAAACATTCAGCAAAAGCTCCTCTCTCGATTAAGTCTTAACCGCACGAGATGAACCAATTTAAGCACGTGAAGATATGCAAGAATGCATAGTGGATTGGTCTTTAGGTTTAATCAACTAGCCTCTTTCGATTAGTTAGAATAATCTATGAACTCAACCAACAATGTAATGCAAATATATCACAAGTTATGCCTCTCTCGATTACATGAACTAGTGAATATAAATGCAACAATTAAATCTTCCAAACGATTCAATGCAAAAAACTAGAGTTATAATCTACAAAAAATCATCAATAGACCAAATCCATCAAACCCTAGATGGAACTAATAGATAGACATGGAGAAATGCATCCCAAATATAACTAAAGGATAAAAACATAAATTCGATCCAAACTTGGGTCTTGAGTAAGGAAGGAATGATGAAATCCTTGTGCTTGTGTTCTTCCAACTCCTCCTTAGCGTCCTTAGGTCCAAGGTATGTCAAAAGTCAAGAAAATAATGTTTTGCATGTATTTATACCAAGTAATGTCGGGCCCAGACGTAATCACTCTTTCCTAGCCGAAATAGGAAAATAACTCTGTAAATATTGCACAGGCGCGCCGCATGGGGCGACATTCCATGAGTGGCATTTGTGGGACTTATCAGGGAGCATGTAATTTTCATCATGCTGCCAAAGCACACTCATGTGGCGCACCACGCGCAGCCCCACCCACCGCAGCAGTACAAATTCCTCAGAGTGTTGTTTTTTGCACGAGTTTTGATGTCCATATGTGATTTTTGACACCCGAACACGATCCCGACTTAATCTCTTGGGATTTTACTCATACTTATCAAGATCAAAATAGCTCGAATTAGCTCCAAAAAATCTACATAACTCGGAATCACTCCTACAAGGCATAAAACACACAATAAGTGCAAAACACTTATAATAAAAGCTTTACACAAGTAAAGTGCAGTGAATTAGAGTGCAATAAGCGACTAGAACACGTAATTACAGCCTACCATCAACATCCCCCACTCAAACCATTGCTCGTCCTCGAGCAATCAAACTACACTTTATGAAGACACGACATTTTTAAACAACTCTCCTAACTCATCACACCAAGAATATGTAAAAAGGATTAAGCACAATACCGTAAAATCCTCACCATGAGATTTGTCTCAAAAGAACCACATTTTTCACAACCCGCTCGCTTACTCTAACACATAGGTCAACGACGTTACCTTTCCTTCATGAATCAATTGCCCTCACACAACAATAGAGAGTAGCTCCACACACAATAAAATTAAGAACAATTAGGAACTCAAGATATAAACAATTCACTCTCTCTCAGAAACAACATTCATATGCCACAAAAGACGTACCATAGGCTTGCCTGTAGTGTACTACTCTACTAATTGAGCTCATTCAGTCAAGGATCAAGTAGGACTTTATTTGATTGTAATGTAGGTTGCGGGATGGGTAGGATACATTTGGATATAAGAGTGACTACACCTCCCTAAGCAATTTAATATATATAGTTAGCCGTTCAAAACACCACACTTATGTCAAACCATAACTCCACCTTCATATCAATATACATCAACTCCCAACTTCTTTAAGCACAAATACATTAAAAATTACCACTATCAAGGAATATTTTTAACAACAATATAACTACTTTTCTTTTTTCATTTCCTTTTTCAATTCACGGGGCTCTTACTGTTTCATAACAATGCACCTTTCTCCTTATTTCAATAGTTCCACCCAAAAGCCAAACCACCAGACCAGACTTTAACTTTTACAAAGTTCATAAACATTTCAAGTTCCCACGAGAGGTAAAAGTTTCAAATAGATGGTCAATTCAAACAAATGGGCAAGACTTATAATGTGGTTACCAAGAAACAAGATTACAGGCTAAAAGGGGTTAACTAAGATACATAAAACTTAGGTGGGTAAAATAGTGTAACTGGCTCAACAAAGAAATGCCTATATCTCTTCCAATATTGAATAAAACTACCATTTAACTTTTCAAACACACGGGGCAAGTTATAGACATCAAATGCAATGCACAAAATAACATAAATATGGCACATAACTCACTCAATATCGGACTATCAAGACACTCTAGTCAAAGTGGTTAAACTAAGTTAAGATCATACAATTCAAGGTACTTATACAAGAGTCATATACTGAGCCAAAGCGTCACAACTAAATCACATACTATTCTCAAGGTATAATAAAGTCAAGAGATATTGCCTTAGTTTCAAATCATAGCACAATATTTCCTACTCCTAGAAAAGAAATAAAACTAGCTACACCCAGTTCAAATATAACCCTTGAAAAAGAACTGTGGCACAAAGAAAAACCAAGGGGGACTTGTTACAGTACCTAACAAAAAAAATTCTTTTTTTTTTCTTTCAACTTTAATCCCTCAAGAAACATGTCGATGATATCCATCGTCGGGAAAAATCAAAAACTTTATAAATAAAATTTCAAAACTTTTTCTATCTCTAAATCCTACAACCAACAAAAAGAAAAATAATATACATACACACAAATATCCCCCACCCTACAGTTTGAGTTTTGATGTCCTCATGTTACACAATTATAAAGTATAAAATAAAGGAAACTTCCCTGAACATCTAGTCAGTGTCTGAGTCAAACCAATGCACACATCCATGCGGACATCTTCTTCTCGACCTTCTTTTGGTACACCCCACACATATCGTTTTCGCTCACCACAACCTTCTCTTTTGAGCCCTTTACTTTCCACTTGACACTCATAGTTGGTTTGTCTTTTTGTGCCCCCTTTGCTATATACATCTTAAAAGTCACAGTCTCCTCATCCACTCTAAGCATGAGTTTTCTCTCGTGTATATCTAATATAGATCTACCCGTCGCTGAGAATGGTCTTCCTTGGACGAGGAGGACCTCTTTGTTTTCCTCCTTATTTACCACTATAAAATCCACAGGAAATACGAACGTATCCACTCAAACTAACACAACTTCCACTATTCCCTCGGGTATTATAGTCGTTTAGTCTGCATGCTGCAAAGATATGGGTGCAAACCTTATATCTCCAATCTTCTTCTCCAATTTGCAGTAGATATATAGATAGACTAAAGTAATTGAGGCACCAGAATCACATAAGGATCTATCAAAACTAATAGTACCCATCATTGGGTACATTCGAGTTGTCTCTTGTTGGTGCATGAATTGCACGGTATGTGGCTCGAGGTTATGCTAGTGTGACGTATCAGCCGAGCAGCTTGTGCAATATGAGATCAGATTATTAGACCTAAAATTTGCACTATCAAATTTGGATAAGGTATGTTTGGGAGAATAATATCAAAATTCAGTTAATAATTTGGCAATGGTTCTTATCGGGCGAGGAAACTCCACGACTTGTTGATCTGATAAGTGGTTATGACTTTTTGCATGTTTCTTTCATTATTTACAGTGTACAAAGTTTTAGAACAAGGTTTTATTTGATATGAGATATGTCGTCGGCAATGGGTTTTGTTATTGAATAGCTATTATGGTCGGAAGTTAATGCTATTAGTATTTGAGTTATGTAGTGTATCATGTAATTAAGTCTTGGGTTATGGTTATGTCTATGGTTTGATACAACTGGTTCAGGATTATATCATGTATAGATATGGGAATCGGGTCTCGTAATAAATCTCGGATGTCGAAAATTTGGTTCAAAGGCTATGGACTAAGGTTGAAGCAAGGATTTTCAGTTAGGTTGTGTTGATGGGATTATGTTGATTGAGGTGACGTGGTATCACCCATGGGTACATGCATGGTGAGTTTACAGTGACTTGATGGCTTTGTTACGACTCTTGGCACGTTCGACGATGAATGTATGTTTAAGTAGGGGAGAATGTAACGACCCACCCGATTATTTTATTAATTTGCATTATATTTGATTGTTTAAGGTCTTGAGTAGCTTCACGTGATGAATTATGAGTTTCATGTATGGTTGGTTTTGCTTTTCGAGTGTTTCGTGATTAATTTGGAAGAATGATTCTCAATTTGGAAGCATTAAGTTGGAAGTATTTACCGAGTTTGACTTTTATTTATCTGACCCTGGATCGGGGTTTTGATGGTTCCATTAGGTCTGGATGGTGATTTTTGATGTAGGAATATATCCGGATTTGCACTTGTATACTAATAGAAGGTTTCAGCTCTATTTGGCAAAAGTTGGCAATTTGAAGTTTTGGAAAGTTCATAGGTTTGACCGGGACATGACTTCAATGTTATCAGGTTCAGATTGTTGTTTTGGGAGTTGGAATAGCTTATATATGTCATTTGGAACTTGTGTGAAAAATTTGAAGTCATTCTATGTTGATTTGATGAAGTTCAGCATGAGTTTCAGAAGTTGAAAGTTCAAAAGTTCATTAAGTTTGATTTGAGGTATGATTCATGGTTTTGATGTTTTTATGTGTGATTTGGGGCCTCGAGTTGGTTCGTGTAATGTTTCGAGACTTGTTGTCATGTTCGGACGGGGTTCCGATAGCTCAAGTGAGTTTCGGGGTGGTTTCAGATCATTTTGTCTCGTGTTGCATTACTGAAGAAATTTTCGGTGCTTGTGTTTATGCATTTGCGAAAGTTTTGTCCCAGATGAAGACAATTTATCATAGAGGCGAATATGGACTAGAAGGCAAGAAGTTTGTACGTGCGGGGACCTAGGCGTATCTGCCTGTACACAGGAGCGGTCCCCTAAGCACATAAGTGCATTTGTTATTGCATAAGTGACATGTACTGAATTGGGGCATTGTTGTAGGAGCAGGGTTGAGGCTGTATATGCGCGTCCGCATAAGCCAGTCTTCAATCGCAGATGCCACTTCGTTGGCAGGTTATTTACTTTGAGGGTCTTTCATTTTATCACATTTGAAAATTTGGAGCTTTGTTTTGGCCGATGTTTGAGAGAATTATCACCACTTGGATTGGGGTAAGTATTTTTAACGTGATTTTGATTATATTACAAGATTGTATTTTTGATTTTGGCATTTGATTGATGATAATGAAAGAGAAACAGGGGGTTTTTGTCTAAACTTTCTTAAAGTGAATTATTTTGTTTTGAACATCAATTGAGAGTCGGATTTGAGTGAATTTAGTATGATTGGACTCGTACTCGAATGGGTTGTTGAAATTTGTATGCTTTACCGGGTTCCGAGGACGGGCCCAGGTTGACGTTTTGGTTGATTTTGAATAATTCATTAATGATTCAACATTTTTCGCTTAGGTTTGTTTCCTATGGAGTTAATTGATGTTCTTGAGTTGCTTCTGGCTAGTTACGAGCCATTAAGAGGTTGGTTTGAGCGGGATGGCATTTTTGGAGTATTATTAGGCTTGCTCGGTATTTCATTTTGCTTGTTAGAGGTAAGTAACATATATAAACTTAGATTTGAGGGTAAATATCACTGAGAACAATGATATCACTAAGAACTATGATATAAATTTAGTTATGCTATCTCACATGTTATTGGTGTCCTTGCACGTGACACGAGTTTGAGCTATATTTGAGGCATATTGTGATATTGCGTGTTATAAATTGAATCATATTTCCGTGAGAATGTTGACATATAAGGACTTGAGCGCATTGGAACTTGTGTGCAAAATGTGAGGTCATTACGAGTAGATTTGATGTGGTTCGGCACGAGATTTGGTAGTTAAAAGTTCATTGAGTTTGATTTGAGGTGCGATTCATGGTTTTGGTGTTATTATGTGTGACTTGGGGCCTCAGATAGGTCCGTGTTATATTTTGGGACTTGTTGGCATGTTCTAATCGGGTCTCGAGAGTCTCGCATGAGTTTCAGGGTGGTTTCAGATCTTTTTGTCTCATGTTGCATTGTTGAAGAAATTTCTGGTGCTGGTGTTTCCGCATCAGCGAAAGTATGGGCACAGATGCGAGTCAGCAGATGCAGTTATATTATTGCAGAAGCAAATATGGACTAGAGGGAGAGAAGGCCATAGATGCAGGGACCTAGGCTCATCTGCGCGTACATAAGAACGGTCCCCTGAGCACAGAAGCACGATCGCAAAAGCGGATTTGTTGTCGCAGAAGTGACATGTGCTGAATTGGGGCATTGTAGGAGGAGTGGGGTTGAGGCCGTATATGCGTATCCGTAGAAGCGGGTCTTCAGTCGCAGATACGACTTCTTTGGAAAGTTATATTTAGTTTGAGGGTTGTTCATTTTATCACATATGGAGATTTGGAGCCCCGTTTTGGGTGCTTTTGGAGAGAATTTTCACCACATGGATGTGGTAAGTATTTTTGACTTGGGTTTGATTATATTACATGATTCTATCTTGGATTTTGGCATTTGATCGATGATTCTGAAAGAGAAATTGGGGTTTTTTTTTTAAACTTCCTAAAGCGAACACCAATGGCCCGGTGGGTTGGCATAGAACACAGAAATTCCAGTGTGGAAGTGGGAAATGATTAATATGGAAATTGTGGTAGGATTACCTCGTACTCCTCATAAGTTTGAGTCGATTTGGGTATTGTGGATTGACTCATGAAATCAGCATACTTCTTACCGGTTAAGGCTATCGATACAGCGGAACAATATGCTCAGTTGTATATCTAAGAAATAGTCAGGTTGCATGGCACTCCGGTTTCCATCATTTAAGATCGGGGAGCTCAATTCACTGCCAAGTTTTGGAAGGAATTTCAGCAAGGTTTGGGTACTCAGGTGAATCTTAGTACAACCTTTCACCCGCAGACTGACGGGCAGGCAGAGTGGACTATTCAGACGCTTGAGGATTTGTTGCACACTTGTGTTCTAGACTTCAAAGGTAGCGGGTATGATCATTTACCACTCATAGAATTTGCCTACAACAATAGCTATCATGCTAGTATTTAGATGGCACCGTTCGAGGCTTTATATGGTAGGAGATGTAGATCTCCCGTTGGGTGGTTTGAAATTGGTGAAGCAAATTTGATAGGGCCAGACCTCGTGCATCAGGCCATGGAAAAAATTTGGAATTATTTAAGGAGCAGTTGAAGATCGCTCAGAGTCGTCAGAAGTCCTATTCAGATGTTCGTCGTAGGGATTTAGTGTTCAAAGAAGATGATTGGATATTCTTTAAGGTTTCCCCCATGAATGGTGTAATGCGATTTAGTAAGAAAGGGAAAGTAAGTCCAAGGTATATCGAACCGTATAGAATTATCTAGATGATTGGTGATGTGGCGTATAAGCTCGAGCTACCTTCTGAGATGTCATTAGTGCACCCGGTGTTTCACATGTCTATGTTGAAGAAAGTAGTTGGAGACCCGACAATCATTGTTTCGATTGAGACTATTGAGGTTAGTGAGAAATTGACTTATGAAGAGATTCTAGTTTATATTATTGATCGACAAGTCCGAAAGTTCAGAAATAATGAAATTGCCTCCGTGAAAGTGTTATGGTGAAACCAGTAGGTTGAAGAGGATACTTGGGAGGCCGAGGAAGAGATGAAGAAGAAGAAGTAACCTTATTTGCTTGAATAGCCATGTAATCATAAAGTTGTGTTCTATGAAAGTTCTTAGTTACCTTCTATGAATTTATGTTTCATTTGTACAAGTTGATGTAAAGTGTGTTCCTATTCTAGTAATATGTTGCTTATGAGGCCACGGTTAGTGATGTTCTATGTTATATTGCGTTATCGGATTACGTACATGTTGTTAGGATTGGTTTCTGGGTTTCTCTGACAGGTGCATAGGCCCAGTTACAGGGGAGACTATGGCAAGACTTTTGGAAATTTAAGGAGTTGGACAAATTTTGAAATAGCTGGTGTGTGTGAACTAACAGTTGGGCCACATTGAATGCTATTGACGGATTTGACTCTCCTTCAACGGCCAAATGATCCTAATTGGGGGAGAATGTAAGACCGCGCAAATATTTGCAAAGGAATTTAAGGTTTTGTGGTGTCGAAGTAGGCCCACGTGTTTGAGGATTGTAGATGTGGCTCGAGCGTTTTGGGTTGAACAATGCATGGGTTAGTAAGGGAAACATTTGGGCAGAACAATGCATTTCTTTGGCCCACTATGTGGCCGCAGAATCAATCTGCACACAGCATAATAGCCGCAGAGTGAGGCCGAGATGGGCAGGCTTGGATGCCATTCTACGATCGACTATGTGACCGTAGAACTGTTCTGCGGTTTATTATGCGACTGTAGAATAGGTCTGCGGGCCATATATTGACCGCATACCCAAGCAGGCGACATCCACTTTGGGGGCCAAATTATGCAGCCGATATGCGGACCACATATCAATTATGCGATCACATATGGGATCGCATATCCTGTTCTGGAGCTTCATTTTTGGGTTTTTATTACCCGACCCTACTTCGTTAAATAGACACAATGGACAATATTTGGGCTAAAATCTCATATTTTTAGAGTGAGAGAGTTCCCTAGAGTGAGAAAGTATTACTTAATAATTGTTCTTCAATTCTTGCTTAAATCTTGGAAGATTAATAAGGAAAACCCACAAGGTCTTCATCCTATAGGTAAGATTCTACACCCTAACCATCAATCTCGAATTTTATCTAGAATTGGGTAATTAGTAAGATAATATTTGGGCATGGGAGTTGTTTATTTTACATGCATGTGTTATCAAGGGGTATAGGAAGCTTGTTGAACTAAAAATGGTAAAGAATTGGTTGTCGAATGATGGAATACTCCATAAATGGACCTTGAAAGCTTAATGCACACCTAGTGTTTGATAAAATGCTCAAATGAGCTAGAACTATGGTCATCTTCCTAATTTTGGCTCAACTTGTTAAATTTCTAAAATAGATTGAAATTGCTAATAATTTCGGTACATTTTAGAGTTTAAGGAAGCTCAAGTCAGGTATGTTGGCTAAACTATTCTCTTAGAATAGAATCCCACAATCTTCATGTAATTTATGTAAGACACGAGTAGTTCATTATAAATTGGGTATTCCAAGTAAGTTTTGTTGAAAGATATATGTTTAATAAGTATCCCAAATGCTATTATCATGTCATGTTATCATTTGAGAGTGGGTTCAAGTATAGGCTGTGCAATAATAATATTTCGACTTCAAGTCAAGTTCAAATGAAGTTTATTATGCCAAATTCTGTGAAATATCTCTATGTGCCTTAGACTCTTAATTGCTCACATGTTGTCTACACACCTTGATATGAATTGTTGTTGTTGGTGATAATGAAGATGATGTTAGAAAGTGAAAAGGTGTTCATGAAATACTAAATATGTCCAACGTGCCAAGAATGCTTTTATAATTAGGCCTCTAGTACCAATGAAATGAAAGATGTGAAAGATGTATGAAATGCGATGATTGATATAAAAAGGTAGATGTCTCTAATGAGACGTCCTAGTCGATCGGGTCATGATTGGACACCATTCCGCACACATGGTGGTGATTGTGCAGGATTGTGATTGTGGTTGATGTCTCTAATGAAATAGCCTAGCCGATCGGGTCATGAGAGGACTCCGTGCTAAAAGTATGGTGGTATTGGTATTGAAAGTGATTATGGTTGATGTCTCTAATGAAATAGCCTAGCCGATCGGGTCATGAGAGGACTCCGTGCTAAAAGTATGGTGGTATTGGTATTGAAAGTGATTATGGTTGATGTCTCTAATGAGATGGTGTAATCGATCGGGCCATGATCGGACTCCATACTAAAAGCACGGTAGTATTGGTATTGTGAATAATGGTAAATCGGTACTAAGGATCTTCAACCTAAAAATATGGAAATTTACTTGAAATCTTAAGTGGTTCTTAACTTGATGTTTTGGTATTGTTCGAGGCTTCCATTGATTTATGATTGTTTCTCCTTGTAATATTGTTCATTATATTGAGAGGGTGTTTAGTTATACATACTACTGGTATTCGACGGTACCAACGTCCCTTTTGCAGGGGGCGCTGCATCTTTAATCGATGCAAGTGGTTCCACAACAGAAGACATTGTGTTTGAGGTATAGTCAGGGCCTTGTTGCCGGTAGTATCATAGTACTTTTCTTTATTTATAGAGGCTCCGTAGACATGGTGTGGGTTGTATATTGGTGCTGGAAAAGTCAAACTATGTTGTGTTGTGGTTGTATAACGTGTTCCATTTAAGGCATTAGAATGATGAAACTATCGGTAATAAATTTATATTGTAGACATTATCACCTTATTGTCTAATTAATGAAAATATGTATTATCTCTATTCATGGATGAGTTTGGATAGAAGGAAATTTAACAGGCTTGCTCGGCCGAGTTCACTCGGTTGAGCGCCGGTCGTGCTCCTCGATTTTGGGGCGTGACAATGTCGCTCGATAGGGATATCGATTTTGGCATGGACATGTTGTCCGTCACTCATCCCATTTCTATTCCACTATATCGTATAGCCTCAACATAGGTGAAGGAGTTAAAGGAGAAGTTGTAAGAGTTGCTTGATAGGGGTTTCATTCGGCCTGGTGTGTCACCTTGGGGTGCTCAGGTCTTGTTTGTGAAGAAGAAGGATGCTTCTATGTGCATGTGGATTTATTATCGGTAAGTGAACAAGATTAGAGTAAAGAACACGCATCTATTGCCACGCATTGATGACCTATTTGATTAGCTACAAGGTGCTAAAGTGTTCTCAAAGATTGATTTGCAGTCAGGTTATCATCAGTTGAAGAATTAGTATCCGAATATTTCAAAAGCTGCTTTTAGGACTCGGTATGGTCATTAGGAGTTCCTTGTGATGTCATTTTGGCTGACCAATGCCCCAACAATATTCATGCACTTGATGAATAGTGTATTCCAGCCCTATTTTGACTCATTCATCATTATGTTTATTGACGAAATCCTGGTGTACTCCCGGAGCCGGGAGGAACATGAGCAGTATTTCAGGATTGTGCTTCAGACCTTGAGAGAAACGAAGTTGCATGCAAAATTTTCAAAGTGACAATTCTAGCTTGATTCAGTGGTGTTTTTTGGGTCATGTGGTGTTGAGTCAAGGGATCAAGGTAGATTCGATGAAGAATGAAGTAGTGTAGAGTTGTCCTAGACCATCTTCAGCC
>AWOL01S0034941.1:0-21611 GCA_000715115.1 Nicotiana otophora
ATCACAAGGATTGGGGTAAGTGTTTTATACTCGGTTTTGATTATATTTCGTGATTCTATCTTCGTTGTTGGTAATTGGACTATGAATTTTAAAGAGAAATTGGGGGTTTTAGCCTAAAGTTTCATAGAGTAAGTTTTTGAGTTTTGAACATCGATTTGGAGTCGGATTTGGATAAAACTAGTATGGTTGGACTCGTAATTGAATGGGTTGTCAGATTTTATATATTTTCTCGGGTTTCGAGGTACGGGCCCGAGTTTGACGTTTTGGTTGATTTTGGGCTTTTAAGTAAAGATTTGACCTTTATCGATTGGGTTTGTTTCCTTCGACATTATTTGATGTATTTGAGTTGCTTTTGGCTAGTTTCGAGCTGTTTGGAGGTCGGTACGCATGGGATGGCACTTTTAGAGCATCGCTTGGCTTGCTCGGTATTGGATTTGGCTTGTTCGAGGTAAGTAATACTTTTAAACTTGGTGCTGAGGGTATGAACCCCTGAATATACGTGATATGTGTTTGGTGTTGAGATGACGCACATGCTAGGTGACGGGCTTGTGGGTGTGTACCGTTTGAATTGTGACTTAGTTATTTTATTGGTATTGTGTAGTTACCTAATCTTATTTGTATCCATGAAATCTCTACATGATAGAGTAATTGAGTTGTGATTATAAACCATGTCTAGGCTATATGTTTATTCTGTTGGGACCCACTGAGGTTATTTCTGTTGTTGAGTCCATTGCAATTACATACTCAGTCATACACATTCATTTGCATATCATATCCCAGTCTCTATTACCATTTATTGATGCATCACATCATCATTTTGGGCTCATTTTTATGACATTGTGAGCCCGAGAGATTGGACAGATTGATGACTGAGTGAGATCGAGGGCCTGATGGTGAGGATATTTATGGGATTGGGTTGCAGGATGCAACATGTTTTATTGATTTATGCCATGATTGGCTTGTTATAGCACTTGGGCTGAAAGAGCCCCTTCGGAGTCTGTACGCCCCCAGTGAGCGCAGGTACCTACTGAGTGCGAGTGCCGAGAGCGAGTGCCGAGTGATTGGGAGGACTGAGTGATTGTGAGCACTGAGTGACTGGGAGGACTGAGTGAATCGATACTCTGAGAGTATGCATATAGTTTTATCACTGAGTTGCATTGCATTCGACATGCACACTTGACATACAGGCATAGAGATACATTTTTCTCATGTTGTACGATATTGCGTCATTCATGAATTCACATACACATTGACATGTAGGCATAGATATGTATTTTTCTCATGTCATTTGAAATTGAAACAGTTACCTGTTGAAAGTTTTGGGGAAACAAATCACAGTTTTACAAACGTACTCATATTTTGGTGATTTCGGTAAAAGGTTTGGGTTTTCACTGATATACTTGAAATGCATGCCTATTTTACGGAAATGTGAACGAGCCAAGCAACATGTCTCTGAGTTACTTCTTTTATCACTTTTATTATGTTGTTATGAACTGTTATTGGCTATTGGTGTTGGACTCCGACCTTTGTCCTATCTCGTCACTACTTTTAACCTAAGGTTAGGTTTATTACTTATTGAGTACGTGGGGTCGGTTATACTCATACTACACTTCTGCACCTTGCGTGCAGATGTTGGATGTTGACGTTGCTGTGCATGGCGGAGCTAGATTTGAAGATGTACTTGCGTTCCGGTCATAGCTGCCTCTTGATCTTGGTAGCTTTAGAATTTTAATTTGTTCACGTATATTTCAAACAGATGATGTGCTTTATTTAATTCGAGCTTTGCAAATTCTAAATCTTAGAAGCTCATAATTTGTACTACCAGTTCTTGGGGAGTTGTATAGAAATTTAGTTATCTCATCTTTGATTCACGTCAGTGTTATTATATTATGTTATTTTGTTAATTGGCTTACCTAGCGGGTTGGCTTAGGTGCCATCAAAACGGTATGGATTTTGGGTTGTAACAGATATAAAGCATAAACAAGACTAGATAACAAACATCCAATCATAAATAAGTATTAATATTACCAACCAATAAGTTTTACACACTAGGGTTGGGTCACAACCCTAGATAAAATATAGTTGCTCATGCTTGAAGGAGTAGAAACTAAAATAGAAGAAGTAATTGAAGACTTAAAAGATAAAAGTAGTGGGTCTTCTTCAATTTTGATCCCTACTTTCCCAATAAAGTAAAATATAACTGCTACAAGAAATACAAAAGTTGCCCTAAAAAGTGATTTCCATCTATTTATAGTGTCCAAAATTTCACTGACAAAAATGCCCTTCAAGAGGTTCTGCGGCCGCATAATTTAATGTGCGGACCATACTTTCTTCATCTCTAGCAATAGGAGAAAATCTGCGGCCTCATAATTATCTCTACAGTTGCACTTCAGCTTCTACGGCCGCACATTTTGGTTGCGGACCCCATTCTTAAGAGGCTTCTCACTTGATCTTCTACAGCTTCTCTGAACTTATCAATGTCACGACCCTAATTTTCCTCCGTAGGATGTCGTGACGGCACCTAGTCTCTAAGACTAGGTAAGCCTAACAGGTATGCAGAATAACTGAAATATTAAGCCAAATCTCAAAACATCAACATTTGTAATAAACAAAAACTACAATTCAAGTATAACAACTCCCAAAATCCGGTAGATATAAGTCACAAGATATAAAGAGAAACGCTAAGTATCCCTATACATAATAGTCTAATGATGATAAGGAAACAACATAATAAAGATAGAGGGGGATTTCGAGGTTTACAAACGCTGGTAGATGTACCTTGAAGTCTCCACGTACGGACTAGCTCACTAGTACCTGGTCTAGTAAGCAGTACCTGGATCTGCATAAATGATGTGCAGAAGCATAGTATGAGTACACCACAACGGTACCCAGTAAGTGCCAAGCCTAACCTCGATAGAGTAGTGACGAGGTCAGGTCAGGGCCCTACTGGAAATAATAGGAAACAAGGCAGAAGATATAATAATATAATGAAATGACTGAGAAGTGAACAATGAGAATTTACATAACGTAATAACACAAAATCAAAGAAAGACAAATACAACACGAAAGGAAAGCATAAATCTTACAAGTTAAGGAATAATAACAACAACAACATCAATACAACAAATAAAGGAATCAATAGGGGCACTCCTGATGTACTGCCTCGTAGTCCCAAAAGTAAATATCTCACAATCTTTCCTTATATCAACGCGGGAGCCTTTAGATTTTGTTTTGAAAATCATTTTCCCGAAATAGCATCATGCGTTTTAGCCAACCTTATCACACCGCATGACTTCTAGTAGTTCCCCTACTAGCCACGTGTATCAAGCCCACCTTATCTCGCTGCATGCGTTTCAACACCCAGACATTATACCACCGCATGCGTATCAATAATCATAACAGCACGACAGAAACCTCGTGCAACAATAACAACCGCACGACAGAAACCTCGTGCAACAACCAAACAATTATCTCAACAATAATCACGGAAACTAAACATAACAATTGAAACAACGATATTTCAAGAATAGCAAATTTCAAGTAAAGAATCCCACAGTTAAATAAGGAATATGGAATCAAGAAAGCAGGTAATTCAACTAAATGTGTACGACAAGTTGCAAATAAGAGATAAGACAAGTAGATAAATGAAATTAGGATAAGCATGATGACTATACATGCTAAAGTAACTCAGTTAAGGCATAGAATCAAACTACTTAAATAAAACCGGAATTTCAATATTTAGCCCGTGTACGCACTCATCACCTAGCGTACACGACTCTCACATATCACAAATTGTCATAATAATACCAAAGCCTAAGGGAAATTTTTCCCACACAAGGTTAGACGAGTACTTACCTCAAACCTCGCTCAATCAATCAATAAGAAGACCGTTTCCTCGATTTTTCAACTCCAATCGGTTCGAATCTAGCCAATACAATTTCATACAATAAATATAGCCACAGGAAACTAATTTAAATAATAGAATTATGACTTAAGCAAAGAATTGAAAAATCGCTCCATAAAGTCAACCCGGACCCACGTCTCGGAACTCGGTAAAAACCATAAATTTCGAACACTCATTCAATATCGAGTCCAATAATACAAGAAATACTCAAATCCGACCTCAAATCGCCTTTCAAATCTCCAATTTTTAGCCTAAGAAGTTTTCCAAATTTTCCCCCAAATTTCCAACTAAAACACTAATTAAATGATGAAAACGATTCGTGGGAATTAATCAAAAACGAGCTAAGAATCCTTACCCAAATGCTTCCTCTAAAAATCCCTCAAAATATTGCCTCAATTCGAGCTCTCTAGGTCCAAAAATGAATTATGAAATCAAACCCTCGAATTTCCCCTTTTCTTCCCACCAACTTCCACTTCTGCGGCTTTTGGGTCGCTTCTGTGACGCCGCAACTGCTGAAAAACCATCGCAGGTGTGGATTCCACTTAGTTCCAAGAGTTCTGCTTCTGCGGACCATGGCTCACACCTGCGAGCCGCTTCTGCGGAGAAATAGACCGCTCTTGCGAACTTTCCCAAAGACCTTCCTCCACTTCTGCTTCTGCGGAGGAAAAGGCCGCGCCAGCGGAGGTGCACTTGCGCCCAGGTATACGCACCTGCGAGCCCAACCCCTGGGGTCTCCTTTCGCTTATGCGCTTCAACCTATCAAATCAAGTCCGATTGACCTCAAATTTAGCACACAAGTCATAATTGACATTACGGACCTACTCTCACTTCCGGAATCGCAATCCGACCCCGATATCAAAAAGTCCACTTCCGGTCAAACTTTCCAAAAATCATCCAACTTTCCAACTTTCGCCAATTAATGTCGAAATGACCTACGGATCTCCAAATCAACATCCGAATATGTTTCTAAGAACAAAATCATCATACGGAGCTATTGGAACTGACGAAACTCCGTTCCGGAGTCTTCTTCACACAAGCCCAACTATGGTCAACTCCTATGACTTTAACTTTCAATTTAAGGACTATGTGTCCCATTCCACTCCAAAACTCTCCCGAATTCGACACCAAGTACCCCGACAAGTCAAGTAGCCACAAAAATGAGATAAAGGGAGCAATAAATAGAGGATCGGTTCTAGAACTCTCAAAATGACCGACCGAGTCGTTACATCCTCCCCCTCTTAAAACAAACGTTCGTCCTCGAACGAGTATAGAGATATACCTGAAGTGGTGAAACGATGAGGATAATATTTATGCATATCATGCTCGGTCTCCCACGTCACCTCCTCGACTAGATGACCCCTCCACTGAACTTTCACTGAAGCGATGTTCTTTAACCTCAACTTCAAACCTGCTTGTCCAAAATGGCCACTGACTCCTCAACATAAGATAGATCCTAGTCCAACTGGACTGAGCTGAAGTCTAACACATGAGACGGATCGCCGTGATACTTTCAGAGCATAGAAACATAGAACACTGGATGTACTGCAGAGATGCTAGGTGGTAGTGTAAGTCTATAAGCCACCTCTCCAACCCTCCCAAGAATCTAAAAAGGCCTGATATACCTAGGGCTCAACTTTCCCTTCCTTTCGAACCTCATAACACCCTTCATGGGCAAAACTCAGATCAAGACCCGCTCCCCAACCATGAATACAATGGTGTGAACCTTTTGATCCGTAAAGCTCTTCTGTCTGGATTGTGGTGTACGTAGTTGATCCTAAATTAATTTAACCTTTTCCAAGGCCCCCTGAACCAAGTCTGTACCCAATAGTCTAGCCTCACCCGGCTCGAACCAACCCACTGGGGACCGGCACTGCCTACCATACAAAGCCTCATACTGGGCCATCTGAATTCTCGACTGATAATTATTGTTGTAGGTAAACTCCGTAAGTGGGAATAACTCATCCTAACAACAACAACAACAACAACCCAGTATAATCCCACTAGTGGGGTCTGGGGAGGGTAGTGTGTACGCAGATCTTACCCCTACCCTGGGGTAGAGAGGCTGTTTCTAAATGACCCTCGGCATCCTTCCCTCCAAGAACTCCCCACCTTGATCTTGGGGTGACTCGAACTCACAACCTCTTGGTTGGAAGTGGAGGGTGCTTACCATCAGAGCAACCCACCTTGTCTATCACACATGCACGAAGCATATCCTCCAATATCTGAATAGTGCGCTCCGACTGTCCGTCTGTCTGAGGGTGAAATGTTGTACTTAACTCCACTTGAGTACCCAACTCATGTTGTACGGCTCTCCAGAACCGTGATGTAGACTGTGTACCCCAGTCAGAGATGATAGATAGCAGCACGCAATGAAACCTGATAATCTCGCAAATATAAACCTGAGCCAGCTGCTCTGAAGAATAAGTGGTAACCACAGGAATGAAATGAGCTGACTTGGTCAATTTATCCACAATCACACAAACTGCATCGAACTTCCTCTAAGTCGGTGGAAGCCAAACAACGAAATCCATAGTGATCCGCTCCCATTTTCACTCTGGAATCTCTAGCTTCTGAAGAAATCAACCTGGCCACTGATGGTCATGCTTCACCTGCTGACAATTTAGGCACCGGGCTACATACTTCACTATATCCTTCTTTATATGTCTCCACCAATAGGGCTGCCTCAAGTCCTAATACATCTTTGTGACACCTGGGTGACTGGAGTACCACGAACTGTGAGCCTCCTAGAGAATCCACTCACGCAAGCCATCTACATTGGGCACACACAACCTGCTCTACATCTGTAATACAATATCCTCTCCAATAGTGACTTCCTTGGTATCACCGTCCTGAACCGTGTCCTTAAGGACAAGCAGATGGGGGGTCATCATACTGACGCTCCCTGATATGATCATAAAGAGAAGACTAAAAAACCACATAAGCCAAAACTCGACTCAGCTCGGAAACATCCAATCTAACAAACTGGTTGGCCAAGGCCTGAACATCCAAGGCTAAAGGCCTCTCTACTACAGGTAGATATGCTAAACTACCCAAACTTCCCGCCTTGCGACTCAGGGCACCGGCCACCACATTCGCCTTCCCAAGATGATATAGAATGGTGATATCATAATCCTTAATCAGCTCCAACCATCTCCGCTACCGCAAGTTACGATACTTCTGTTTAAACAAATGATGTAGACTCCGGTGATCGGTGTAGAATTAATAAGGGACACCATATAAATAGTGCCGCCAGATCTTCAAGTCATGAACAATAGTTGCTAACTCGAGGTCATGGATAGGATAGTTCTTCGCATGCACCTTCAACTCTCTAGACGCGTAGAAAATCACCCCTATCGTCTTGCACCAACACCGCGCCGAGACCAATGTGCGATGCATCACAATACACCGTATAGGACACCGAACCAGTAAGTAATACCAACACTGGGATGTAGTCGAAGAAGTCTTGAGCTTTTGAAAGCTCTCCTCACACTCTTTGGTCCACCTAAATGGAGCACCCTTCTGGGTCAGCCTGGTCATAGGTGCTGAAATAGACAAGAAACCTTCTACAAATCGACGGTAATATCCCGCCAAGCCAAGAAAATTCCGGATCTCTATATCTGAGGATGATTTGGTCTAGATCTGCACCACTTCAATCTTCTTCGGGTCTACCTTGATCCCCTCACTCGATACTACATGACCCAAAAATGCCACTAAATCTAGACAAAATTCACACTTCGAAAATTTTGCATATAACTTCCTTTCTCTCAAGGTCTGAAGCACAGTTCATCAAGTTCATGAATGTTGCTGGGGCATTGGTCAGCCCAAAAGATATCACAAGGAACTCGTAATGACCATACCGAGTCCTCAAAGTATCCTTCGGGATATCTAGCTCCCGAATCTTCAACTGATGATATCCTGAACGCAAGTCGATCTTAGAGAGCACGCTAGCACCCTGAAACTGATCAAATAAGTCATCAATACAGGGCAATGGATACATGTGCTTCACTGTAACCTTGTTCAACTGGCGATAATCAATACACATTCACATAGAACCATCCTTCTTCTTCACAAATAAGACCGGAGCACCCCAAGGCGACAAACTGTTCCTTTAGCTCTTTCAACTATATTGGGGCCATACGATAGGGTGGAATAGAAATGGTCTGAGTGCCCGGTAACAAATCAATACCAAAGTCAATATCTTTATCGGGCGACATGCCCGAAAGATCCACCGGGAATACATCTGGATAATCCCTCACTATCGGAACTGACTCAACAGTAGTAGTATCAACACTAACATCCCTCACATATGCCAAATACGCATCACACCCCTTATCAACTATCTGCTGAGCCTTTAAAAATGAGACAACCCTACTAGGAACATAATCTAAAATACCTCTCCATTCTAACCGCGGTAGACCTGGCATAGCCAACGTCACCGTCTTGGCATGGCAATCAAGGATATCATGATAGGGCAACAACCAGTCCATGTCCAAAATAACATCGAAATCCACCATACTTAGCAACAACAAATCGGCTCTGGTCTCAAAACTACTAAGAACAACCAAACATGACCGATACATACGGCCCACAACAATAGAATCTCTCACGGGTGTAGACACATAGATAAGAGAACTCAAAGAATCACGGGATACACCCAAATACGAAACAAAATAAGACGACACATAGGAATAAGTGGAGCTTGAATCAAATAAGACTTATGCATCTCTATGACAGATCGGAACAATACATGTGATGACGGAGTCGGATGCAACTGCCTCCGTCCTAGCAGGAAGGGCATAATATCTGGCCTGGCCTCCCCCTCTAGGGCAACCTTTACTTTCTCAACTTCCACCTCGAGCTGGTTGTACAGGTGGGGTGGTAATTAGTGTTGTAACCATAGCTTGAGGACCCGGTGGAGCACGCGGTACCTGAGTAATCTGTGGAGGTGAACCCCTCCTAAGTCTGGGTTGGCTTCAATTATTATAAATGAGTTACCTAATTTATTTCTATTATTGTTGTTGTTACTAATCCTTNATGAAATGAGCTGACTTGGTCAATTTATCCACAATCACACAGACTGCATCGAACTTCCTCTAAGTCGGTGGAAGCCAAACAACGAAATCCATAGTGATCCGCTCCCATTTTCACTCTGGAATCTCTAGCTTCTGAAGAAATCAACCTGGCCACTGATGGTCATGCTTCACCTGCTGACAATTTAGGGACCGGGCTACATACTTCATTATATCCTTCTTTATATGTCTCCACTAATAGTGCTGCCTCAAGTCCTAATACATCTTTGTGACACCTGGGTGACTGGAGTACCACGAACTGTGAGCCTCCTAGAGAATCCACTCACGCAAGCCATCTACATTGGGCACACACAACCTGCTCTACATCTGTAATACAATATCCTCTCCAATAGTGACTTCCTTGGTATCACCGTCCTGAACCGTGTCCTTAAGGACAAGCAGATGGGGGGTCATCATACTGACGCTCCCTGATATGATCATAAAGAGAAGACTAAAAAACCACATAAGCCAAAACTCGACTCAGCTCGGAAACATCCAATCTAACAAACTGGTTGGCCAAGGCCTGAACATCCAAGGCTAAAGGCCTCTCTACTACAGGTAGATATGCTAAACTACCCAAACTTCCCGCCTTGCGACTCAGGGCACCGGCCACCACATTCGCCTTCCCAAGATGATATAGAATGGTGATATCATAATCCTTAATCAGCTCCAACCATCTCCGCTACCGCAAGTTACGATACTTCTGTTTAAACAAATGATGTAGACTCCGGTGATCGGTGTAGAATTAATAAGGGACACCATATAAATAGTGCCGCCAGATCTTCAAGTCATGAACAATAGTTGCTAACTCGAGGTCATGGATAGGATAGTTCTTCGCATGCACCTTCAACTCTCTAGACGCGTAGAAAATCACCCCTATCGTCTTGCACCAACACCGCGCCGAGACCAATGTGCGATGCATCACAATACACCGTATAGGACACCGAACCAGTAAGTAATACCAACACTGGGATGTAGTCGAAGAAGTCTTGAGCTTTTGAAAGCTCTCCTCACACTCTTTGGTCCACCTAAATGGAGCACCCTTCTGGGTCAGCCTGGTCATAGGTGCTGAAATAGACAAGAAACCTTCTACAAATCGACGGTAATATCCCGCCAAGCCAAGAAAATTCCGGATCTCTATATCTGAGGATGATTTGGTCTAGATCTGCACCACTTCAATCTTCTTCGGGTCTACCTTGATCCCCTCACTCGATACTACATGACCCAAAAATGCCACTAAATCTAGACAAAATTCACACTTCGAAAATTTTGCATATAACTTCCTTTCTCTCAAGGTCTGAAGCACAGTTCATCAAGTTCATGAATGTTGCTGGGGCATTGGTCAGCCCAAAAGATATCACAAGGAACTCGTAATGACCATACCGAGTCCTCAAAGTATCCTTCGGGATATCTAGCTCCCGAATCTTCAACTGATGATATCCTGAACGCAAGTCGATCTTAGAGAGCACGCTAGCACCCTGAAACNCATCACAAGGAACTTGTAATGACCATACCGAGTCCTCAAAGTAGCCTTCGGGATATCTAGCTCCCGAATCTTCAACTGATGATATCCTGAACGTAAGTCGATCTTAGAGAGCACGCTAGCACCCTGAAACTGATCAAATAGGTCATCAATACAGGGCAATGGATACATGTGCTTCACTGTAACCTTGTTCAACTGGCGATAATCAATACACATTCACATAGAACCATCCTTCTTCTTCACAAATAAGACTGGAGCACCCTAAGGCGACAAACTGGGTCGGATGAAGCCCTTATCGAGCAAGTCCTGCAACTGTTCCTTTAGCTCTTTCAACTCTATTGGGGCCATACGATAGGGTGGAATAGAAATGGTCTGAGTGCCCGGTAACAAATCAATACCAAAGTCAATATCTTTATCGGGCGACATGCCCGAAAGATCTACCGAGAATACATCTGGATAATCGCTCACTATCGGAACTGACTCAACAGTAGTAGTATCAACACTAACATCCCTCACATATGCCAAATACGCATCACACCCCTTATCAACTATCCGCTGAGCCTTTAAAAATGAGACAACCCTACTAGGAACATAATCTAAAATACCTCTCCACTCTAACCGCGGTAGACCTGGCATAGCCAACATCACCGTCTTGGCATGGCAATCAAGGATATCATGATAGGGCAATAACCGGTCCATGTCCAAAATAACATCAAAATCCACCATACTTAGCAACAACAAATCGGCTCTGGTCTCCAAACTACTAAGAACAACCAAACATGACCGATACATACGGCCCACAACAATAGAATCTCTCACGGGTGTAGACACATAGATAAGAGAACTCAAAGAATCACGGGATACACCCAAATACGAAACAAAATAAGACGACACATAGGAATAAGTGGAGCTTGAATCAAATAAGACTTATGCATCTTTATGATAGATCGGAACAATACATGTGATGACGGAGTCGGATGCAACTGCCTCCGTCCTAGCAGGAAGGGCATAATATCTGGCCTGGCCTCCCCCTCTAGGGCAACCTTTACTTGCTCAACTTCCACCTCGAGCTGGTTGTACAGGTGGGGTGGTAATTAATGTTGTAACCATAGCTTGAGGACCTGGTGGAGCATGCGGTACCTGAGTAATCTGTGGAGGTGAACCCCTCCTAAGTCTGGGCAATCCCTCACCACATGACGAGTGTCACCACACTCAAAATAAGCTCTCAGAGGACGTGGCTATTGTGGCTAGCTCAGGCCTGATCGGCTGGACTGACCGCTAAAAGCACCCCGTGCATTAGGTGCACTAGACAATGGCAGTGCATAATAGGGAGCCTGAGGCCTAGGAGTGGTCCGAATAGCGTCGGAAGCTGGAAGAGATGAATGAATAGGGCGACTCACATAGCTCCTACCATGACGAGCTACAACTGGGGCACGGGTACAACTGTATGTGCCAGACTCTCGAGACCTCTTGGCCTCCCTCTCCTCTCTATCCCAAGTCAGCATACCCTCCAGTTTCCTAGCAATCCCTACTACTTGCTGCTATGCTATGTCCATCTCCAACTCTCAGGCCATGCTCAATCGGATACTGTGGTTGAGCCCCTCGATAAATTGACGAACCCTCTCTCGAATAGTAGCAACCAAGGCCGGTGCATGCCTAGCCAAATCACTAAACCGAACTGCATACTCCGACACGGTCATAGAAACCTGGCGCAACTGCTCACACTTTGCACGCTATGCATCTCTGAGGCTCTAGGGAACATACTCTCTCAAAAGCATATCTAAGAACTAAGTCCAAGTGAGCGAAGCTGCCTTGGATGGACTACCTAACTCATATGCTCACCGCCACTAATAGGCCGCTTCTCTAAGCTGGAATGTAGTGAAAAAAACCCCACTAGGCTCCGCAACACCCATAGTAAGGAGGATAAGGTGGCACTCCTCGAGAAAACCATGGTCATCCTCTTACGCCAAGCCACTGAAAGTAGGAGGGTGGTACTTCTTGTACCTCTCGAGCCTGAGCTGCTCCTCCTCAGAAACTGCTGCCCTAACCTCGGGCTGAACTGGGGCTACCGACTGTATTAGTATGACCTCTAGAACCTAGTCGACCTGGACCCGCTACTCTGGAGTAGGGGCGGCGGGAGTCTATGATCCTCCCCCGGCCTGAGATGTGGCAGGAGCAAGTGGTATCAACCCTGCCTGAGCCAAAGTGTTGAACATGCTCAGAAACGGGGCGAGAGTCTCCTGGAGGGTTGATGCAGTAACAGGCATCTCAGGTGCCTGCCCTCCAACTGGAGCCACTAGTGTCTCCTCTGTAGCAGCTCGTGCGGGTGCTCTGGCTGCACCACATGGATGTCCTTAGCCTCTACCCCGGCCTCGGCCTCTCATAGCTCTAGCAGGGGGCGCGGGTGTCGGGTCATCTGATCCAGTTGTACATGTCCTCACCATCTGTGAGAGAATAGAAAGACAAAAATTTAGAATCCGAAGTCAAAAATTTTGCATGATAAGGAATCAAAGAAGTGAAGCTTTTCCTAATAGTTCTATAGCCTCCCAAAGATAAGCACAGACGTCTCCATACCGATCCGCGAGACTCTAGTAAACCTATTTGTGACTTATAACACCTATGAACCTAGTGCTCTGATACCAACTTGTCACGACCCCAATTTCCCTCTGTAGGATGTCGGGACGGCACCTAGTCTCTAAGACTAAGTAAACCTAACAAGTATGCAGAATAACTGAAATATTAAGCCAAATCTCAAAACATCAACATCTGTAATAAACAAAAACTACAATTCAAGAATAACAACTCCCAAAACCCGCTAGATATAAGTCACAAGCTCTAAAGAGAAACACTAAATATCCCTATACATCATAGTCTAATGAGGATAAGGAAACAACATAATAAAGATAGAGGGGGACTCCGAGGTCTGCCGACGCTGGCAGATGTACCTTGAAGTCTCCACGTACGGACTAGCTCACTGGTACCTGGTCTGGTAAGCAGTACTTGAATCTGCACAAAAAGATGTGCAAAAACGTAGTATGAGTATACCACAACGGTACCCAGTAAATGCCAAGCCTAACCTCGGTAGAGTAGAGATGAGGTCAGGTCAGAGCCCTACTGAAAAAAATAGGAAACAAGGAAAAAGATATAATAATATAATAAAATGACTGAGAAGTGAACAATGAGAATTTAGAGAAGGTAATAACACGAAATCAAAGAAAGACAAATACAACATGAAAGGAAAGCACAAATCTTACAAATTAAGGAATAACAACAACAACAATACAACAAATAGAGGAATCAACAGGGGCACTCCCGAGGTACTGCCTCGTAGTCCAAAAAGTAAATATCTCATAATCTTTCCTTATATCACCGTGGGAGCCTTTATATTTTGTTTTGAAAATTATTTCCCCGAAATAGCATCCCGTTTTTTAGCCAACCTTATCACACCATATAACTTCTAGTAGTTCCCCTACTAGTCATATGTATCAAACCCACCTTATCTCACCGCATGCGTTTCAACACCCAGACCTTATACCACCGTATACGTATCAATAATCACAACGGCATAACAGAAACCTCATGCAACAATAACAACTGCATAGCAAAAACATCGTGCAACAACTAAACAATCATCTCAACAATAATCACGGAACCAAACATAACAACTGAAACAACGATATTTCAAGAATAGCAAATATCAAGTAAAGAATCCCACAGTTAAATAAGGAACATGAAATCAAGAAAGCAGGTAATTCAACTAAACGTGTACTACAAGTTGCAGATAAGAGATAAGACAAGTAGACAAGTGAAATTAGGCTAAACATGATGACTATACATGCTAAAGTAACTCAGTTAAGGCATAGAATCAAACTACTTAAATAAAATAGGAATTTCAACATTTAGCCCGTGTACGCACTCGTCACCTAGTGTACACGATACTTACATATCACAAATTGTCACAATAATACCAAAGCCTAAGGGAAATTTCTCCCACACAAAGTTAGACTAGTCACTTACCTCAAACCTCACTCAATCAATCAATAAGAAGACCTTTCCCTCGATTTTCCAACTCCGATCAGCTTGATTCTAGCCAATACAATTTCATACAATAAATATAGCCATAGGAAACTAATTTAAACAATGCAATTATGACTTTAGCAAAAAATTGAAAAATTGCTCCACAAAGTCGACCCGGACCCACGTCTCGGAACCCGGCAAAAATCATAAATTCCGAGCTCTCTAGGTCCAAAAATGAATTATGAAATCAAACCCTCGAATTTCCCCTTTTCTGCCTAGCAACTTCCGTTTCTACAACCTTTGGATCTCTTCTGCGAAGTCGCACCAGCAGAAAAACCATCGCAGGTACGGATTCCACTTAGGTCCAGGAGTTTTTCTTCTGCGGATCATGGCTCACACCAGCGAGCTCACTTCTGCGGAGAAATAGACCGCTCTAACGAACCTGCCCAAAGCCCCTCCTCCACTTCCGATTCTGCGGAGGAAAAGGCCTCACCTGTGGAGGCGCACCTGCGCCCTGGTGTCCACAGCTGTGAGCCCAGCCCCTAGGGTCTCCTTTCACTTCTGTTCTTTGACCTCCGCACCCACGATTCCGCATTTGCAGTCAAACCCTCAGCATGTGCGATGATACTAGCAGGCCTGTGACTTCAGCAATGAAGCTATGTCCAAAATTGGTCCGAATTCGATCCGAACCACACCCGGGACCTACGAGACCCCGTACGAATATACCAACAAGTCCTAAAATATCATACAAACTTAGTCGATCCTTCAAATCACATCAAATAAATCTAAGACCATGAATTGTGCATCGATTCAAGCCTAAAGAACTTTAGAACTTCTAAATTCCACATATGATGCCGAAACCTATCAAATCAAGTCCGATTGACCTCAAATTTATCAAAAAAAGTCATAATTGACATTACGGACCTACTCCCACTTCCAGAATTGGAATCCTACCCCGATATCAAAAGATCCACTCCCGGTCAAACTTTCCAAAAATCATTCAACTTTCCAACTTTTGCCAATTTACGCCGAAATGACCTACGGATCTCCAAATCAATAACCGGACACGATCCAAATAACAAAATCATCATACAATGCAATTGGAACTGACGAAACTTTGTTCCGTAGTCATCTTCACATAAGTCCAACTATGGTAAACTCCTATGACTTTAAATTTCAATTTAGGGACTTTGTGTCCCTTTCCACCCCGAAACTCTCCTGAATCTGACACCAAGCACCCCCGTAAAGTAAAGTAACCACAAAAATGAGATAAATGGTACAATAAATAAAGGATCAGGGCTAGCACTCTTAAAACGACCGGCCGGGTCGTTACAATCAGGCTTGTCAGTGCGATCAGGTTTTGTGGCCGCACAATTTGATGTGCGGACCGCACTCCTGCTAAACACCTCTGTGACTTCAAGGGTTCATCTGCATGTTCACTTCATCTTCTGTGGAACGTATATTCATCTGCGGACCGCACTTCTACTTTGCATTACTCCTCTTTGCCTTATTAAGCTGGAATACTCCTTTTTAAGTTAGATTTCTTTGTTGAGCTCCAATACTCCAACATGCCTACAATTCACACAATTTCATTAGATTTGGAAACAAAAATTATTACTTTCGGACTAAAACTAAAGGAAGAACGTATTAATAAGTGGTTAAAACCACACTTATCAATTCCCCCAAACTTAATTCTTTTCTTGTCCTTAAGAAAATAGTTTAGTTCCCACCTCCTCTAAGTTAAAGGTCATTTTAAAGAGTCAATTTAAAGTCATTCATACTCAGTTGGGACTAACAATTACCCACAATACTCGTGCATATTCAACAAGGTGACAAAATATATATTACTTACACATAACTCTAGTGTGACATTTGAGCTTCAAGAATTGACTTCACTCATCAAGGACTCTTGTTCTATCATGTAAATCATGGTGGACTCCAAACTCTCCCTCCTCTACCTTCCATTTTCCATGCTCACTTCAAGATTTAACACTTAATTTTAAGAGCAACAAAGGATTCGGCCTTCTCTCACAAAGGGATGTCACAAGTAAAGCTTCAAGTACCATAGTCTTGCCCCTCATGTAGATCTCCACTAATGTATACTCACTCGGTTCAAAATCAAGTACGACTTCTTTCGAGTTGTAATGAAGGATTTTGTATTACGGTAGGATACCATATGGTATAAGTGTTTACATCTGCACTCTACTTTTTATTTCTTGGCTTACATTTACCCAACCCTTAGAGGCATTTCTTTTTCTTGGGGGCTAGAGAGACTTTCCATCACTCTTTATTGATTATTTCATTCTTTTTGTCCCTTGATGCTCATACTATAGATAGTTGCCTCTTTTCAATTTCATCAATCTCCCTTTTTATTTTTATTTTGGCATTTTCTTTTTATTCTTTCTTTCTTGCTTTCTCTTTTCATGGAGATCATTATTTTTCTCTTTTCAGTACCTTGATACCTCTTTTAGATTCCTCAACTCCCCCCCCCCCCCAAACTTATGCCTTGAGCCACTTATTACATATGAGTGTTAAAGAGGGTTCGGTTGCCAAGAGAGGATTATGATCAAAACGGGTAAAGGTTTATACCATGGTTACCAACAGAGAAAGTCTAAAGGCTCAAAGGAGTTGACTAGGGATAACGAACATAGGGTGGCAACAGAAAGCTCAAACGGTCCAAGGAAAGCCTACAATCATCTTCTAAATCAAGCAAACCTAGAATTTTTCCTTGAAACACATTCGGGGCAAGTTCTAGACTATCCACTCAAGTACTTGGACTAGCAACAAAAAGTCACCTCACCTCGCATGCAACTAGACTGTAAAAGAGGATAGAGTCTAAAGCCCACAACAATCACAATCAAGTTAAAGATCACTATGGTTCATTCAACCACCTAATGATTATCAAAGTCAACTCAAGAATCTCAAAGTTTCTAAACTAGAGCTATTTTCTTCCAAAACCCTTGTTTCAAATCATAAGCATGCATTTAAGTATATTGGTCCTACATGAGGCATAAGTAACTCTTTTTTTAGAGAATGACTTAGTTAGGGATTTTATTCATTACTACTTACTTCTACTATTACCTAAACATGAATTAGATTTATTCCCTTAAGAAAGTTGTCACACTATCCATCCTCAGGAAGAGTCACCCAGTTCACACAAAATACCACCTTTGGAAAGAATCGTAGCATTAAGAAAATCAAAGGCTTATTATCAAACTACTAAGAAAAATATAAAAGCTACAAACGCAATTAAAGGTAAACAACTAAAGAATATAATGAAAAGTAGAGTGGGCGAAAAAACTCCCTAAGTGTCCTCAGTCATCACTGTGTCACTAGAAGCATCAGTCTTAGCCAGATCAGCTAACTGAATATCATCATCAAAGGTCGGAGCAACCTGAGAAGTGAACATATCACGCACCACTACAGTAGTGTCAGAGGCAAGGCACGGCTCCTCAGTCTGAGCAGTGGGAGCATCATAAGAATATGGAGCTGGGTGGGGCTATGAGGGGTCTAGCATCATGTCAAATGGTAAATCTCCAGCCTCAGCTATTCGGGTCACCTCAGCTCGAAGTGCATCAACTGACTTCTTGATGGCTTGTGTCTTCCTCGTCTTCTTTACCTGCTAGGTCAACCTCTTGATCACGGCACCATGTTGTACCAATGTATCCATGATGACCTTCTAGTTATCCAAAATTGTGCTCAGCTTCTTATCTATCTTACAGGAATCTAGGGGGTGCCTGGGAAAATGTCTGCCCTACAACAGTACTGGAGATCTCAGATAGCTTTGAAGTAGCTGCCTACATCCAGTTGTTGAGACTCGCCAGTGTTTGGGAGACTCGCAAAGTAGATAATGGTACTATAGGCATGGGCACTGGCCTCGAAGCTAGGGTGGGAACTGCAGTAGGAGCTGAGGATGGTGGCTCGAGCATAGTAGTTGTTGCACTGGTAGAAGGCTCAGCTGAAGCAGATGGAATATTAGACGGACCAAAGACTACCACTACCATCTCATCAGACTGGCCAGCAGTAGTAGAAGGTTGAGTACTCTTCTTCGGATTCCTTGGATCTTGTACCACTCAAATGGCCCTGTCGGCTTGACCTTAGTGTCACAAGGCCTGGACTCTACTAACGGCAAATTGTTTTCATTTAGTCACGGTTCAAGTCCGCTGCATACAAAGGTATTCCACCCTTTGGTCTCGAAACTAAAAGTGTTCCGGAGGATCGGCCCCCCAGTAGCAATCCAAGGGGGAGTAGGTCCCGGTGCTAGAATCTTCGTAAGCCACGGCCTAGCCTCTTCTTTCAAAGACAACTTCTCTAAATACTCCTTCGGCTCCACATCATCAAAACCTAAGTACGCATTTAGCGTATACTAAACAAACTTTACTTTCAAGCAGCGCACCTTAGTGATCTTGAGAATATGCGTTGTGCTGGCATAGAATTCTCGGACAACATGATCCTTTACATCCATCAGTTTCTCAGTAAAATGCATCCACCCCTTTCTTTTGGTAAACTTCTTTAGAACTGCGTGGTTGTAATTGTCTAAGTCTTTAAGGAGGAATTGTCGCTCATGGATCAATGACCTCTCCTTCCACCATATTATGAAATCAGAAAATTCTCGCAGACTCAAAAATCTATCTCCCAGACAACCTTCTTCTTTGATCTTTCCATCCCTTCCTGTTTACCTGCTTCCCCTCTCTCATCATCCGTGGTATCATCAGAATCATAACCCGTAGTAGCTGCATTGGACTCATGACTATGACTTTTCGAACCCGAGGAAGTGATGTGGAATGTAAAAGTCACATCTAAAGGCTCAGACTGCTCTGTGGCCTAGATTGCTCTTCAGCTCCAGTAATGATACAAAATTCCACTCAGAAACATCCCTAGACAGGGCATATGAGCTACACTCCGAGAGGTCTCTACCTCTCTCTCAACCTACTGTTATTTTCTTTATGATTGCTTTGTGCAAACTTGGGTGCAAGGCATCTCTGCCCCTTCCCCTTGAAGATTCTTCTCTTCCTTTGGTAGATTCACCTCGATCTCGTGGTCTTACCATTGTCTGCATATGTATAGAGAGAATTGTCAGTTAAAATTCATGTTTCAAATAGTTAAGACTCATATAAGTATGTGCGGACAACATAGAAGCAATAAGGTTTCAGTTGGATAAGCATGCAGAAGAAAAGGGGAAAGCGTGGTCCTCACAATTTGAAGTACGGTCCGCAAACTGGAAGTGTGGATCGCACAATTTCAAATGCGGCCGCACTTCAGCATAGATGTGCTAGGGGCTCAGGTGTTCCCTCTCTGAATGACAGTGCGGAGGCAATCTATGGCCGCAGACTTCTTATGCGGTCCGCACAATTTAAAGTGTGGTCCACACTTGAGATGTTTAGAGAGCAAGTCTCTAACTATCAATGCAGACCAATTCTACGGCCTTACAACACAATTTGCGGTCCGCACAATTTAAGTGTGTCCGCACAAACATCATCCAACAAATCGCCATAATTAACATATTGCATATCGCATAATTTCAAGTGTGGTCCGCACAATCAAGAACACAAACGGAACAGGTCTATTTTACCTAGGTCATGCAAAACTTTCGTTTAATTCTACTTGGCAACATGGTATAGACATGAACATTAGTTAACCCAACCCAAACTAGCATGCTTTATTAATTTTCCAGTACAAAACTACCCCAGATGGATGCATTGAAGAAATATAATAACACATGTCTTAAAAAGAAGTTAAAAAGAAAAAATAAATTCAAAACTAAAAATGAACTAAAATTAACATGAAATGAAGCATACGAGATGATGTAAATGTGCAAATATCCAAGTGAGTGCAAATAGTGGTGTGTGATTGAAAGTGCAAAGTCCTCTAGTAATCTCCCAGAGTAACAGTGAATTGGAAAAGTGAGAAAAGTGTAAAATGGTGGCTCATGTTCTATTTATACTTAGATATGATGGAGGTTGAGAGAGACGAGTGCGACTGCACAATTTCAAGTACGGGCTACACTCCGTTACCTGGCCTTTCAGTGGAAAACAATTGTGCGGTCCGCACAGTTTCAAGTGCAGCCACAAAATTCACAAAACTCCGCATTATTGCTCCCCACTAACAAGTGAAAATTTCATAGAACCTTTCATTTTGCATCTAAGATTACTCTTGCAAGTGCTGTCCGCAGATGAAATCTGCGGCCGCACAAGAGCATCTGGGGCAGTATTCCTTTTCTGCGGCCACACATAGAAAAAGTGCAGTCCGTCTATCCTGCTTTGATGACATAACCTTGTCTACCATTTCACATCTAACCCTTATCCCTACAGCATACTTCAAATCAAGTTTAAAAAAAATAGCAAATAACATCTAACTAAAAGAGAAAAATAAAAAGAACGTGGGTTGACTTCCAAGAAGCGCCTTATTTAACATCGTGGTACGACGCAATGTCATAGAATTCTCAAGTGAAGTAAATAACCACCACCACGTGGCTCTCTCCAACTTTTCCCTAGTAGTGCTTCACCCGGTGACCATTGACTCAAAATATTTCATTGTTCTTGTTCTTCAAATTAAATGTACCGAAAGGTGTCACACCAATAATTTCAAACGGACCACTCCACTTTGACTTAAGCTTCCCAAGAAACATCTCCAACATTGAGTTAAACAATACTAGATCACCGACCTTGAACTCCTTGTTCCAAATATATTTGTCATGAAGATATTTTATCTTTTCTTTATACAAGGACAAACTCTCATATGCATGATACCAGAACTCATCCACTTCATTCAAATATGTAAGGCGAAAGTTAGCGGCTACATCCCAATCAAGATTCAATTTCTTTAAGGCCCACATTGCCTTGTGCTCTAGTTCCACCGGAAGATGACAAGCTTTTTCGAACACTAACCGGTATGGGGAAATTCCGATAGGTGTTTTGTAAGCTGTCTGATATGCCCATAGTGCATCATCAAGCTTTTTGGACCAATTCGTCCTTTTTGCATTCACCATTTTAGACAAAATACTCTTTATCTCCTAGTTGGAGACTTTCACTTGACCACTAGCTTGTGGGTTATAGGGAATCGTGACCTTGTGAGTAATACCATACTTGCTAAGTAAAGTATCGAAAGCGTTGTTGCAAAAATGTGACCTCCCCCTCCC
>AWOL01S0034941.1:23883-39419 GCA_000715115.1 Nicotiana otophora
GACCCCTCATCGCTTATGATTGCACGTGGAGTACCAAATCTTGTAAAAATATGCTTCTTCAAGAAAGCCACTACACTTCTAGCTTCATTATTGGGTAAGGCAACGACCCCAACCCATTTAGACACATAATACACCACGACCAAAATATAGGTGTTTCCACAAGAACTCACAAAAGGGCCCATAAATTCAATGCTCCAAACATCAAAAATATCAATCTCCAAGATGGTTGTAAGAGGCATCTAATTTTTCTTTGAAATTCTACCGGCCTGTTGACATTCATCACATCTTTTCACCAAGTCATTTGCATCTTTAACTCTTTATAGAGAGTAGGCCAATAGAAACCACAACTTAGAACTTTAGCCATCGTTCTTGCTCCACCATGGTGACCACCATATTGCGAAGAATGACAAGCTCCAAGAATATCTTACGGCACACACCTCCTAATCACCCCATCCGTACAAATCCGGAAAAGGTATGGCTCATCCCAATAGTAGTATTAACAATACCTTTTGAGATTCTTTCTTTGGTTTGAAGAGAACACATCCAGAATGATACCATTCACAAGAAAGTTTGCCAAATCCGTGAACCATAGTACCTCTTTCATTAAAAGTGCCAAAAGTCATTCATCGGGCAAAGAGTCATTGATTTCAAGGCCGTCATATGGCCTCCCCTCCTCCTCCAAACGAGACAAATGGTCCGCCACTTGATTTTCACTATCCTTCTTATCTTGAATGTCAATATCAAATTCTTGCAACAAAAGCACACATCTCATCAACCGAGCCTTAGACTCCTTCTTGCTCATAAGATAGCGAAGTGTCGCATGATCCGTGTGGACAATAACTCATGGCACCCATCAAGTAAGGGCAAAAATTCACAATAGCAAGGAGCTCTTTCTCCGTAACAGTATAATTGCGCCAAAATCTCCCCAAACTGCTACATCATTTGCATCATACATGAGCTCGAACGGCAAACTCCAATTTGGAGAGGTAATCATAAGAGTTGTTGTCAACTTGAGCTTCAATTGTTCAAAAGCTCTCATACAATCATCATTGAAATGAAACTTAGCATCATTCTCAAAGATTTTACACAATGGGTTCACCACTTTAGAGAAATACTTAATAAATTGACGGTAAAAACCCACATAGCCCAAGAAACTCCGCATAACTTTCACCGAGGTGAGGGGTGGAAGCTTAAAAATAACTTCAATCTTTACCTTGTTAACTTCAATACCATTATTTGAGATCTTATGACCAAGGACAATGCCTTTCTCTACCATGAAATGACATTTCTCCAAATTTAGCACCAAATTAGTTTTCTCACATCTAGCCATCACTTTATCCAAATTTGCAAGACAATCATCAAAAGGATCTTCAACCACCGGAAAGTCATCCATGAGGACCTCAAGGTAGTCTTCAACCATGTCCGCAAAAATAACCATCATATATCGTTGAAAAGTCGTTGGTGTATTGCACAAACCAAAAGGCATCCATTTGAAAGCAAAAGTACCATATGGACATGTAAAAGTGGTTTTATCTTGATATTTCGGAGCGATAAAAATTTGGTTGTAGCCCGAGTAGCCATAAAGAAAATAATAGAAAGCACAGCCGGTCAACCTATCAAGCATTTGATCCATGAAAGGAAGGGGAAAGAGATCATTCCTTGTAACTTTGTTGAGCTTACGATAATCTCTACAAACTCTCCAACTGGTGACCGTTCTTGTAGGAATCAACTCTTTCTTCTCATTGGTAAAAACCGTCATGCCCCCCTTATTTGGGACACATTGAACCGAAGAGGTCCATGAACTATCGAAAATGGGGTGGACAACCCTGGCATCCAACCACTTGATAATCTTCTTTTTGACCACTTCTTGCATAGCTCATTGAGTCTTCTTTGATGTTCAATGGACGATTTAGTACCATCATCCAACTTGATCTTATGCATGTAAAATATTGGGCTTATATCCCGAATGTCAACCAAAGTCCACCCAATAGCTTTCTTCCTCTTTTGCAACACCGCCAATGTGGAATCAACCTGAACATTAGTCAAACAAGAGGAAAGAATAACCGGTAAAGTAGAACAAGGACCGAGAAATTCATATTGAAGGTGTGATGGGGTGGCTCTTCAATAAAAGGCTTTGTAGGAGGAGTCTTCCTATTCTCAAGATCCAAAGAGAAATTCTGGGGTGCATAGTTGTACGACCCCATTGCAAAGAGTTCACACATTCCATGAAACCATCCATCGTATCGTCATCAAAGTTGAGCAACACGGCCTCCAACTTATCACCAACATTGATTGTAGCATTTGTGTCATTAATAATAACATCGGTCACAACGTCCACAAATGAACACACTTTAGTGCTATTTGGTTGCCAAATAGACTTGCACACATGGAATACCACTTTTTCATTACCAACCCGGAAAGTGAGTTCTCTGGCTTCCACATCACAATGGGCCTTACCCATAGCTAGAAAAGGCCTTCCAAGAATAATAGGTACTTCATAATCAACCTCACAATCTAGAATAACAAAGTCGCCGGAAGAATGAACATATCAACTCGAACCAAAACATCCTCAATTACTCCCAACGGCCTCTTCATGGTACGATCAACCATTTGCAACTTTATATATGTGGGTCTTGGTTTTCTAATTTTCAAAGTTTTGAACACCGGGTAGGGCATACAAATTGATACTCACCCCAAGATCACAAAGAGTTTTAGCAAAATCGGCACTCCCAATAGTACAAGGAATCGTGAAAGCACCAAGATCCTCCAACTTAGGATCCATGGAGTGAACAATTGCACTCACTTGATGAGTGACTTTGATAGTTTTAAAATTTATTGACCTTTTCTTGGTCACAAGATCTTTCATAAACTTGGCATAAACGGGCATTTGTTCCAAAGCTTCCACCAATGGCACATTAATAGAGAGACATTCCTTCATTTGAATAAACTTCTTGAATTGATTCTTACCAATTTTCTTGGCAAGTCTTTGAGGGTAAGGAGGATGAGGCTTTGGCAAGGGTGCCTTAGCCTTTTTCACTACCGGTTCCGGTATGTCTATAATGTGTTCCCTAGATGGGTTCACCTCTTCTTTAGTCTCCTCCACACTATCATCAATGTCAATCCGAACCTCATCATGTACTTAAAAATTATTGCTTGGGATTTTCTCCTCTTGGATTACTTGGTCATCATCCACAAATTGCCTTTCATTTGAGGTGGGTGCATTTCACCTCTTCCACTTCTTTTGATAACCTTCATAGCATGCCCCGTGTTGTTACCACCCTTTGGATTTACTACCATGTCACTTGGTAGTGCACCCTTAGGACGAGTATTAAGAGTTTGAGAGATTTGCCCCATTTGAACTTCAAGATTACGGATTGATGTGGTGTGTGAGGTAAGTTGGGTATCCAAATCCGCATTCTTCTCCATCATTTTCTTGAACATGTTCTCAATACGACCCATTTTATTGTTTGAAGAACTTGAAGTCTTGAACCATAAAAAGGATAATGAGGTGGGTTGCTGGGTTGTTAGTACATTGGGGGCCTTTGAAAACCCGATCCTTAATTTTCATAATTATTGTTGTTTTCCCAACTTTCTTGACTGTTGCTTCCCCAATATCCCTGGTTGTTGCCTCCCCAATTTCCTTGGTTGTTGTTGTTGTGCCAATTTATTTGATTGTTATAACCTCAATTGCCTTGGTTATTTTGAGAACGCCATTGATTTTGATTGGAGCCTTGGAATTTGCTTTGTTGCCCTTGGTAATTGTTCACAAATTGTATCCCTTCTTCTTTCTCTTGATAGGAATTATCTTGATCAAAGCTACCATCATCTCGTGTATAATTTTTCACTCGGGGTTGAAATTATGGACCTTGGTCCTCTTCTTGTTGACAAAAACATTTACGCCCTCCATATCATGAACTTGCTTAGGATATTGTACTTGATGAAGTTGGGCCTTAGTAAGTTGAGTCATGGTTGTTGTCAATTCGTCAACTGCTTGCCCATAATCTTGCAACTCTTTATAAATATAAATCATGTTGGGATCACCTTGGGGAATATTAGCTCGGAATTTCCAAGCCGAAGAAGTTTCCGCCATCTCATCAAGAATATCGCATGCCTCCGTATTAGGTGTTATCATAAAGTTGTCTCCGATCAATTGATTGACCATACATTGTTTCGTAGTATTAATACCACGGTATAAAGTTTGTTGGATCATGTTGTCGGTCATATCATTGTTCGGGCACTCCTTCACTATTGTCCGATATAGCTCCCAAATTTCACACAAAGGTTCATTGGGCTCTTGCTTGAAAGCCAATATTTCATCCCGAAGAGTATCCATGTGCCGGGGAGAGAATAACTTTGAAATAAACTTCGCCGCCAATTCATCCCAAGTATGGATAGAATGATTAGGCAAGAGTTCTAACCAATCTAAAGCCTTACCCCTTAGTGAGTAGGGAAAAAACTTTAGCCTCAAAGCATCTTTCTAAACATTTGTTTGTTTGCTTTCCCAACACGTATCCACAAAACCTTTCAAATGCTTGAAAGCATTTTGATTCGACTCCCCGGTGAGATAACCCCGTTGCTCGAGCAAAGCAAGCATCACATTGGTAATTTGAAAGTTTCTCGCCCTAATGCCAGGAGGGACTATGACACTTGCATAACCTTCATTGGGCAAAATTCAATATTGCGCCACTTGTGGTTGTAGTGGTGGAGGGGGGGGGGGGGATGGAGGCATATTGTCTTGTTGACCACGGCCTTGGCGATTTTGTTGTAGAGCTTGAGGCATTTCATCAAGTTGCTCGTCTTCGCCGTCCACCTCTTCCAATGGCAAGTTTCCAAGTTTTTTGTTCGCCATTTGGAACCTATGATCACTTCAACAAATTAGAATCACGAAAGTAAAAGAAGATATTTCAAGAAACAAACTCAAGTATAGCTAACACCGTAAAAACTCCATCCAAATCACAGTCAAATAACAATTATGAAATGATAGTTGTAATTATAATACCCAATTTGAGTTGGGGTCGCATTCCACAGGGAGTTTAAGATCGGTATTAAGGTATATACTCAAGAAGAGAACGTGAAATAGCTTAATTAGACTTTCAAATACAAAAGGTGATTGTTATCTAAGTTAACAACTAATAAATTAGACTAAGTAATAGCAACTAGAAATTGAATTGTTTTTGGTATTTTTAATCAATTAAGGAAAATCTTAGGGATGTAACCTTCACCTAGGTATAAACCTAATGGGTATGGCAAGGTAATACTTGCTTGGTAGATTGGGGTGTGTTATGACTCTCAACTCTCAAGTACCCACTCAATTTCTCTCGGTTATAGAGTGGTTATGCCCAAATTGGCTTTCTCAAGACCAAATGGGCAGTAATTTAAGCAATTGATATGAATTCAAGTGGGATTTTTCCTTCTCTAGTTTAAATTCTTTAATCAAACTAGTCAAAACCTCAACTAGCTCAATTTTTTGTTAGCCAAATTTTCCTAGACTAGGTTCTTCTTTCTCAAGTAAGAACTAAGTTAAATAGGCATGAATCAATATTTGCAACCATTAATTCTAGATATAAAGTATAAACAATGCTAAATAACAAGTATTCAATCATAAACAAGCATTAATATTAACAACCCATAAGTTTTACATACTAGGGTTGGGTCACAACCCTAGATAAAATATAGCTATTTATGCTTGGAGACATAGAAACTAAAATAAAAGAAGTAATTGAAGATATAAACTACAATTAAAAGATAAAAGTAGTGGGTTTTCTTCAATTTTGATAACAACTTTCCCAAAAAAATAAAATATAACCGCTACAGCTGTTGGAAATACAAAAGTTGCCCTAAAACGTGTTTTATGTCTATTTATAGTGTCCAAAATTTGGCTGACAAAAAAACCCTTCGAGAGGTTCTGTGGCCGCACAATTTGATGTACGGGCCGCACTTTCTTCTACTCTTGCAATAAGAGGAAATTTGCGGGTGCACAATTATCTCTGCGGCTGCACGTCAGCTTCTGCGGCCGCACAGTTTGGTTGCGGACCGCATTCTCAAGAGGCTTCTCACTGGTCTTCTGCAGCTTCTCTAAACTTATCAAGCTTGTCAGTGCAACCAGATTTTGCAGCTGCACAATTTGTTGTGCGGACCACACTCCTACTAAACACCTATGAGGCTTCAAGGTTTTATCTGCGGCCGCACTTCAGCTTCTGCGAACCGCATATTCATTTGCGGCCGCATAATTAATTTTGTGGACCGCACTTCTGCTTTGCAGTACTCGTATTTTACTTATTGAGTTGGAATATTCCTTTTTGAGTTAGATTTCTTCTTCGAGCTCCAATCCTCCAACATGCCTGCAATCACACAATCTCATTAGATTTGGAAACAAAAATCATTACTTTCGGACTAAAACTAAAGCAAGAAGGTATTAATAAGTAGTTAAAATACACACTTATCACTAAGTGAACCAAAGGCTTGAGAAGTTATCGTGATCCTCTCCAACGGAAAAGAAGACAAAAAAATGATAAAATGATAAAAGGAAAAAAGGAAAAATATTGAGTAGTCAACGGTAACTGGTGTTAGACTACTGAAAATTGAAAATAATATTAGAGCCTCCTGTCATGAATATTGTTACTGTCACGTGTCTCTGAAGGAAATTCGAATCCCTCGTCTTAGTTCCTAAACCATCTTTTGACTATGTATCTCTATTAAGTTGTCTCGCAAAGATTAACACAGTAGTGTTTATCTCAATTGTCCTATCATCTTGGTTGAGATGTATGTAGAACGCATGTATATTGAAATATTAACTCAATAGTTTTTTACCTTAGTTTCATTCTTACTATATGGTTGTCCTTATAACTGTTATAATAGCCTTTCTGTTACTACCATAGAGTAGCTCTATGCGATCATGTTATGTAAAAAGTTTTTTCATAACAACAACAAAATATGAGTTGACGATGTTTTGTTTTTAACTTTGTTCGGAAATACTAGCAGCATTTTTCGCTTTTAAAGAAATTTGCAGCCTATAATTTTGAATGTTTTAAAAATTAGTTTTATCACAACAACGTTTGAAAGGATCTTAGTTAAACAAAAAATATTAAATTATCCATTTATTCTATAAATCTATTCATGTTCACGGTTCACAGAAAGTATCTAAATCAAAATATACTGTTTTTTTACTATCATTTTCATATGGTTTATATATCACAATAAATGTCTAAATAGTATGTTAAATTCTTACTTAATTCCATTCATTTCCATACGTGTCGATATAACTGTTATAAAGAAGCTTAATTTTAACGGAAAACCTATTCGCTTAGGTTTAAAAATATCCTTCATTCACCTATTTTGTATAACTTTCCGGCTCACTCATACCCTGAAAAACTAACGGCCCTATTTTGATTAAGAAAAAATTTTATTACTTATTATGTGTCAATTTCCTATTGGCTTAAATTAAAACTTCACCCCACATTCACTTATTAGCCCACTCCATGATCCAAAATATCCATACCTGACCCATGAACCGCTTTTTAAAATGCCCTAACTTCACCTCTCAACTCTCCTCTTCCATCCCTACCCACCCACTCCACATTTTCTGTAATCATCCTCCTCCATGGCCAAAGTCCAATAAGTCACCATTGCTGACAGAGGACCACCATCGGCTTCAACTTTTAGATCTTCACCCTTCAACACCCGCGGATCTCCCTCAACCACTCAAATATTTTGGCCTTAATTTCAATTTTAAATAAACATTTTTTTGTTAAATTAATTTTCTGAGTGAAATCTGGTATTCTTTGAAATTAAATTAATGGTTCATTTTAAGATTTTGTGGTTTAATAAGTTATCTTTCTGCCAAAATTATATTTGTTGTGCTACCATGTAGATTTTTGGAGTTAATTGAAATTATGTGAGAAAATTAGCTTCATAGTTCGTCGGCGGTTATTTGGTTGGAAAACTGTCAGCGGTGATTAAGTTGGGGAAGATGAACGGGGAAAGAGATAAGGTACCAAATAATAAATTAATAAAAGGAAAAGTATGAAATTTTGACAAATGAAACCTAAATAACGATTGGATCATGAGTCGGGTATGGAATCGGGTGTTTGAGTGGCTAAAAGAGTTTAACAGGTTGGAACGATAAGATAGATCGTGGGCGGGTTATTTACGAATCAGATCTAGGTTAGAGTGGGATTTTTAATTTTGAACAATAATCAATTGCCACGTCATATATAATAAAATATATTTTTATTCAGCAGAGGTCCGTCAGAAATAAGGGCATGAATGGGCCAGATTTTTAACAGTGAGGGCAGTTTTTACAAAATAGGTGGACGAAGGGTATTTTAAACCTAAAATAATAGGTTAGCGGCGGTTGTGGCCCTTTTCCGTAATTTTAATAAGTCGATTTTAATTAAAGGCATCCCACCTATCTTATATGCTCATGCTATTATAATAGTCCTTTGATTAATATTTTTCAAATTGGACGTTACATTTAGGAACCTATTGTATGCTTATGATATTTTAATTTCACTTAATTTTCTCTAAACAATAGTTCATATCGCTCCAGTGACAGTGAAATTAGGAGGCCTTTGTTAACATATTTATATAGCAAAGGGAAAGTGGGTGTAGCAATGAATGTTTTTTTTTTTTTCCAATTATATTGGAGCAATTATTCTATAGAAAGTACTATTCTCCTACCGCTAGTAATTATTTTATATGGTACTTCAAGGTCATCACCTATAGCATTACTACACTTTTTAGTTATTATGGTTATTCCAATGTGTTTGCTATATTAATAAAAGCTCACGCCAGTACAAATTATTCCTGTTTTTAAACTGAAGACTGTTACAGAATTAAATTACGCTTTTATTCTATAAATCTGCTCATGTTCACAGTTCACTGAAAGTGTCTAAATCAAAGTATGTTGTATTCCTTCTACCCATTTTTATATGTGTCTATATATCACAACAAATGCCTAAATAGTATGTTATATTCTTTCTTAGTTCCATCCATTTCCATATGTGCCGATTTAACTGTTGTAGAGAAGCTTAAAGGCATCTGACATCTCCTGTATGCTCATGCTATTAGAATAGTCCTTTAATTAATATTTTGCAAACTGGAAGTTAGATTTAGGAACGTATTATTATGCTTATGCTATTTTGATTTCACTTGATGTTTTTCTAAACAATAGATTATGTCGCTCGCTCCCATATTAATTAGTTTAGTTCTCTTCTAACAGGTTCGAATTCCCAGGAATACTCGCTCAAATAATTAGTAAAGTTACACTTTTAAGTTATTACGGTTATTTCAATGTGTTCATTATATTAATAAAAGCTACTACCAGCACAAATTGTTGCTACTTTTACGAATGTTTTAAGTTATTGTGTATTTGAAATTACACAATCAGGGCGGATCTACTTTAGCACAAGCGGTGTCACGTTATTTATACACAATCCAAATGAAGAAACAAGAAAAAAGTAAAATATAATAAAATGACACTGCTTGTCACAAAGAGCTGAGTATGTGAGGCTGCAAATTTTGAACCTCAGCAGCCTCATTTTATGTTTTAATACTTTTGTGCCTCATCTGGAAAATATACGTGCCCAAGGGGGTTTGAACCACTGACCTATTAGAGATTATCACACTGAACCAGTGGTTCATAAATTAGAGTTGAGGACAATATTACAATACATTTTCAATATTTAAGGATGTTGTTGCTTCCTTTATAAGCTTTGTTATTTTTTTTGGTTGTTTTTTTAAATATGCTATTATTACAGTAATTTAATCATTTTTTCACATTTAAAATGGTGGCACCACTTATAAAAATTCCTGCATACGCCCCTGGACACAATAAATCATACTACCTCCGTTCCAGTTTATGTGAACCTATTTCGTTTTTGGTCCGTTCCAAAAAGAATGACCTCTTTCTAAATTTGGAAATAATTTTGCTTAAACTTACAATTATATCCTTAATGAGAAACTTTTATAACCACACAAATATTCTGGGCTCCTTTTTGAATTGTTTAAGACCACAAATTCCAAAAGTCTTCATTTTTTCTTAAACTCCGTGCCCAGTCAAACATGTTCACATAAATTGAAACGGAGGGAGTAATAGAAACCACACAACCTATTTATATTTATATTATATTATTTCATTGTCCATATAACCATCTGAGGTGCGACTGAAATAGAATTATCAAAACGAAGATGTACCTATTAGCAAGGTACCAAAATATTCATCCGATTGGATTATGAAAGTCTAGGTGATTCGAAGGGGTACAGTAATACCATACAAAATCCAAAGGCACGAAGGTGTTTTCAGAACTCATAATAGTTGATGAAGAGGTAATGTCATTCTACATTTGTTAACTTTACTTTAGTAATTCATATTGTCTTTATTTATGACCTAAATTGTTGGTTGCATCTATAATAAGGGGTAAAGATCCAAGCAACACTTTTTAATAAGCACGTAGAAAAGTGAAAGGGCTTCTTCGAACCAAAGAAGAGTTACTATATTATCAATAGATGTTTAGATCGTGCCAATCCGAACTACACCTTGGTTTACAAAGAACTATACACTATCATAAAGGAATCCGAAAAAGATATTCCCACCCAAAAATTCTCAAATATTTTTTATTCTTGGAAGAGGCGGAAAAGTAAACTGACGACACTATCTTATAGGAATAAAAAAATCATTTTAGTGCATAAATACTAGGTACTTGTGATTAATTTCAGTCTCATGCTTTTCAGATGTAGTTAGTATGTTAGTTCCAATGAAACCGCTTATTGGAGAAGGCCGGAGCAGTAGAAGAGAGATAATAGTTTTACTATATAATTTCTCAAAATATTAAAGAACCCAAAAATTTACTAGCCTCCGCGCAACTCTGTTACATATTCTAATGCTAAGGGCATGTCAATAGAACCGTACTCGTTTTACAAGTGAAATATATTCTTCTCAGCTCCTGCTTTTTCCTCATTATCAAGTGCTCAGTTTTGTTAAAGTGATGAGTAAAAAGCAAGAACTTACAAATTGAAGTTTTAAGCTGCTTTTGATTACAAAATTACTGCTCAAGTTACTTGACCCAGTACAAGTGAGCATGAATGCTTAAACTCAAAAAGACGTACCATTGACAAAAATATGCAGTTATTTACAGATGCTAGCACTTGTTCAGGCATACACAACAGGAACTTAGGAAAATGTAAGAAAATGCAGAACCAAATGCCACTACGCAATTCTAGTGCTACCATGAGACAGATATTATTAACTTACACGCCAATGAATGCCCGGCACTGATTATCCCAATGCTCCTTAACAAGCCGAACCCTTTCTACTCTCTCGGTCTGAAGGCGCTCTTTCCAATACTCAGGGCAACTGTTCGAAAAAGTGGAATTGTATTAGAACTAACAGAAGCAATAAGAACGCACCAGATAAACTCCTTCGGCGTTGATAAACCTAAATAGGCCATGCATTACAGAAGAAAGATACCTTCTGCTCAATAGAATGTTAAGCTCTTCCAGACGCACAGCACCTTCATAAACTCCTTCCTGATTCACATAACAAAAAATATAAGACGAATGTTATGTTACAAAGCAAAAAACATTTACACATAATACCAGTACAAGCAAATCATAATTGGAGAAGAAATAAGCCAGTGCAGAAGCTAGAAAACAAAGAGATCAACTATAACTAAACAAAAATTATCAACGTCCCCAAATTTCTTAATAACATTAATCTTTGTATTATTAATCAGATTCTGCAAAGCAGATACGTCTTCATCATGTTCCCCACGGGTTCATAAATCCACGTGAAATCCTTTTCCTTGTTTCAAGGGGTGGATTGGCAAACTGCTATACTGTAACCAGAGGAAACAAGTCCAAGGGAATATTTTGATTTTAAATAACTTGTTTATCCTCTGACACGACAGTACCATTCAGTTAAACATTGGCAATTTGGTATCCACTGTTTACTAAAATTGGTGCTCTAAAACCATATAATTCACAATATATGACTTTGCTTTATGTTTTTGAATAAAGAACAAATGTTTAACGAACCTCTCGGCAGAGAGGGCATTTTTCCTTATGATTTGCCGCCTGCAGTCCATCCACTATGGTCACGGATGCACCTTTGCAAGCACAGATATAGCAGAAGATATGGCCACAAGTGAGAGATACTGGGTCAAACACGGTATCCTGCATAAAAAGGCGTATTTAAAGCACTGTTTCATAGACGATACAAACTTTCAAAGTTAATCACTGCTTTTATTTATCCTGCATGTTGCTATATGGATGACGAATGATAAAATCTAATTGAAAGTTTCTGCATGGACGCTAGGATAGAAGGCAACCTTACTTGAAGAGCAAGTGCTCTGTTGAAACTTACAGAGATAACGACCTTTTAGCTTAACAACACTAACAATTGATGACATCAACAGAATTTGAAGCCAAAAGAACAAGAATGAGCTCCTTGCTCTGATTTCTACTCTCAAAACTCCATGCACACCGCCTTACAGCTGCGATGGTGACTGTATCTGATGAACAATTAGGTGGATATGCTCGTTGTGGTAAACGAAGAAGCAAAATGAGAAATGGTTTCGATGGTTAATAAACACCAGATGTCTTAACTTAAGAAGACAAGATTGAAATAGTTTCTTTTAATCTAGACTAATAGTTTATGTTGTTTTGTATATAACTAATGATGTTTCGTAACAAAATGGTAGAATAGGTACAATGCTAATTTTCTTATTACGTTTTCGGATATGATTTGGGATGTTAGCTTTACTCTATCTAATGTCTTCCTAAATTCGATCACTTTACATCATTCATTTGTCATATGTTTAGTTTTGCTTTATGACGTTGCAGAATAAATTATACTGTAGTTGTTTTTCTGATATCTTGAAATTTTCAGGAATTTAGGGTTGGTAATTCTTTACACAGGACGTTATAATTCAATTTTTGAGCAACTAAAATAAAATTAAGATAAAGCTTTCAAAAACATGCTTTTCGTTCTGTTGTTACATGAATCTATATCATTCAAATGTATGTAAAACTGCCCCTCCAGTTTCTTCCTTCCTTTTCTCACCAATGGTAAATTACACATCCATAGATAGAGGCAGAAATATTGATAATAGATGTCCTAGTCATGTGAAGTAGTAAAGTTGGTTATCATACTTGCTCAAAATTGAGATAAACTTTTGGACTCTAATTGGATTAGCAGCTGGATGTCCTATTATTTGTCTAGTGTACTCAACGTGAGATGAAAAGACTATAATCCAGTTCATATTACTTGGATAGTATCCAAATTCTAGGACATAGCAACCAAACAACTACCAAGTACTAGATATTTCATAAAATAGTATCTTGAATCAGCCAAGTAAAAACTAAAGCACCCCATCCAAGCTAAAAGAAATTCAAGAGCCAACGAATAACTATCTCTTTATCTGAACAAAGAGATCATGGGCAAGCTTGCAACTTCAAAATTGAATACCTTGACCACCTTTGAGGCCTTAGCTGGTTGCACATACAAGTCGTAACCACTTATCACTGAGTCCAAGCACGGGATAAATTGATTACAGAGTAAAACACATTCATCACTGATGCTAAGAACCAGCTAACCCCAGATCACAGTTTTGCAACTATAGTGACATCAATTAAAAATGTTAAGAATGATGTTCACATTATCAAGATTTGAAGTCTGATGCTTTTCATATGCAAAGGTTTCTAATTGTTAAGCAACAGTTAGATAATTGCTCTGTATTACAGCAAAAAGTCTTAAATCACACACACCAACAAGTTAGCCTTTCTCCAGAATTGTGTTTCAAGCAAAATTTCGAATGTGATACAGTCAACCTCTCTATAACAGCATAACAACCATTCACTATAAAAGTCAAGTTTTTCTCGGAACCGATTTTTATATTATGTTATAATATATGTCCTCTATAACAACATTTCACTATAGCAGCCAAAAAATATCGGAGCGGACAAGGCGGTTATAGAGAGGTTTGACTGTACCAAATTTAAAGGGGAACATTTTTTTTTTGGGGGGGAGGGGGTTGTACTTGGCTGATAACATAAAAGGAAAGATATGGAGAAAAGCAAGCACTTACCAAGCAAATAGAACAGGTCAAATCAATATCAAGCTTGATAGAATCAAAGAGCTCAGAAGTGAGAGATGGTTTCCCTTCATTGAATATTAGAAAGCAACCGTCAAAAAGTGCAAGAGCCTTCTCATTTCTTGCCTTATTTTCTCTCAAATTGATGTGAAAAGCCATAAGTTCACAGAGCCAGGGGGATTGAAGGATCTCAATGTGCATACTTTGAGCTTGTGACTTGAATGCCTGACCTTGCTTAGAATAGTGAATCTACAGATAGGCATAAGTAGTTAATAAAGGAAACAAAATGACTCAATAAATGTGTTGAATTAGTTGCCCAGAAGGAAAATACCTTGTCATATTTCTTAAGTATTTTACGCATGGCAATTGCATTGATTATCGCATAGGTGACCAGTTCTCTTCCTTCTTGAACTAAAGCAATATGGTTTCCTTGTATTCTTTCTTTGAGCAAGATAAGACACTTGCGAAAACCCGAGGAAAGATGCAGTTCAAGCAATCTCTGTGCACGTTTATTGAAGCAGCCAACCACTTCAGACATCTCCTTAAGGAGAGATGGAAAAAAGCTTCCATCACAAACTACAGAGGAGGAAAACTTGTTACAACTTGAAATGATGACTGAGATTATATTAAGAAACAAAGACAAAGTTTCAGATTTTACAAGCTTTAACATTGTTCTAGTGCATAAATTGTCAAAACTCAAAAGGGAAAAATTTTCTTTGTTTCTTTTTTACCAAAATCAAGCTATCCTGTACTAAGTTAATTTGTAATGCGACAAACACAAAATTTCAGAGTGCAACTAAAGCAGTAAATAATGCTCATCAGAGATGCAACCAGATATTCTACATATGTTTAAGCAATATAACTCGATAGATTTATTAGAACCTTATACTGATAATTGGTATAAAACAAACTATAAAACAAGACGATTTTTTTTAAAAGCTTTAAAAGAATAAAAATTATTCTAGTGTATATATTATCAAATACTCAAAAAGGAGCGAATGTCTTCGTTTTTCTTTTACCATAATTCAAGCCATCTAAACTAGATTAATCTGAAAATGCGGTGAAAGCTAAATTCCAGGGTGAAACCAAAGCAGCAATTATGCTCATTAAAGATGTAATCAACAAGAGATTCCAAGTATTTTTAAGCAATATAAGTCGATAGACCAATTAGAAGTTAGAACTTTATAAGACGATTGAAATAAAATATAGTACTAAGGGTGTGTTTAGTACGAAAGGGAAATGTTTTCCGTAGAAAATATTTTCATGGAAAATGAATGGTTTTATCACTTATTTTCCTTGTTTGGTTGGTGAGTGGAAAACTTTATCCGAAAATATTTTCTAGTGTTTGGTTAGAGAGTAAAAAATATTTTTTTAGGAAAATATTTTTTTATGCTACTTTCCTCACCCCCTTTCCCCAAGTCCCCGTATTTCCTTGCCCTCCCCCCC